>SNQJ01S0089343.1:5589-33134 GCA_010110895.2 Picea sitchensis
TAAGCCGCAGGCGCACCAAGGAACCATCTCCATCGCACATCGGTGAATCAGGGTTAGAGAGTGCGATAATTACATGCACATTAGAATTGCGAAGTGCGATTCCCCGATTTAGTCGGGACCGTCGATCCGAGTGTGGACAGGTGGCACAAATCCAGAGCATCGGAATTCCGACATTCGGGGTTTCCACAGGTAAGAGACTTGGAGTCGTGGATTCGCGATCGGCGAAACCCCGAAGGCTGTTGTGGCAGTGTGGGGTCCTAGAGTATAGTGGAGTCCAGGTGGCGTGTTCGCGTACTATCGGCGTTTCGGCCTTCGGGTTGTTGGAGTGCTAGGCATCGACATCACAGGTCGTGATATCCCGATAGGGATAAGACCGATAACCGAGGCATTGACCGTTGACATCGCAGATCGGGGTTCGGGGTTTTATGTCTCACGGGAGATGCCCATAAAGTTCGCAAGTCCGCGAAACCCGACTTCCGGAGTTCCGAAAGGGGAAGATTCCCGAGAAGACTGTGGGTGATAGAACTCCCGAGTAGGAGGGGAAGAGCATCGACTCTTCGGGCCGTGGAGCGAGAAGGTCCTGGTAGAGCAACCGCCTGCTGAGAGGCAAGGTTAAGTCAAAGTATTTATCTTCCATGCCTGGATGAGTCCCTGATTTAGTCAGAGACAGACTAGAAGATCTAGAAATTGACATAGATGATCTCTCACTTTCGGGTCTCCAAGAACAAATAGTGACTGCCCCGCAAAAAGAATGTATCAGGAAGAAGATAGTGAAATCACTTAAGAAACATCTAGGATTTGATTCCTCTGTCTGTGAAGTGTTCAATGAAACATCCATCTTTGGGTGTTCTCATCAGAAAAAGACTCATAAGAAATGGTCTAAAACACATTGTGACTGTAAACACAAACCATCATCCCCACAAAAGCCTAAGCGACGTTTCTTTCCTAGAAAGAAAGTATTCTTTAGGAAAAGACCATAGAACCAACATGCCAAGCGTACCTATTGCTTTATCTATAAGAAGCCTGGCCACTGGGCAACTCAGTGTCCTCTGCCGTCTAAGACCAAAACCCAGATTAAGATCATGGAGTTATTCTCCATTGGTTATGATCCATCAGAGTGGGATTTGGTCTCACACCGTTTAGAAGGTGAGTACTTATCACTTTCTGAAGAATCTGATGATGAAGGTGATGTACAGTTTACAGATAAACAATCTATTTCTGATGATGTTTCTGACTCTGACACTTCCATCCAACTTGAACTTCTTAACTTCCTAGATATTAAATCTTTGTCTTCTTCCATTGACATTAAAATGTTTTCTCATTTTTCTCCCTATACTGACTTTTCTTCTCTCTTGCGCCAACACTCTGCTTTAGAAGCTAAATTTTCCACCTTAACTCCTGGTCAATTTCATTTGTATGATCAATATACTG
This sequence comes from Picea sitchensis, assembly GCA_010110895.2. Taxonomy (NCBI): domain Eukaryota; kingdom Viridiplantae; phylum Streptophyta; class Pinopsida; order Pinales; family Pinaceae; genus Picea; species Picea sitchensis. The sequence continues at coordinate 7,021 of SNQJ01S0089343.1, forward strand.
ACCAACTTAAGTCCCTCAATGCTCAAATTCAATCCCTGCAACAGCCAAGCGTGGTGAGTATTCAGCATTACACTCCCACCGATGATGAATTTATTGCTAGCAGCAAACTACCCTCTGCATCCATTCCCAGAGAGGATACCTCTAGAGGAAAAGCTCTAGCAATTATACCTGATCCTCCTACTCATGAGAATTCTCTTGAAAATACTATCTTTCACTTAGAAGAAGAAATCAGAGAGAAAGAAATCTTGGTGAAAGAATTATGGAAAACCTTGAAAGCACAAAGAGAAGAATTAGAGTTCCTGAAAAGAAAAAGAAAAGGATAAAACAATAAAATGGCTTCATCCTCCATGACTGCTATACCTCCACCAGCTCCACCAGGATTTAAATGGGTCCTGGTTTGTGAACATTGTACATATTGTTTGAATTATGGAAAACCTTGAAAGCACAAAGAGAAGAATTAGAGTTCGAAAGAAAGGATAAAATATTATTCCTTTCATTTATTCCAAGATACTGCTCACCAGATTTAATGGGAAACCGTTTTGAATACGTACATATTGTTATGCTTTTTGAGTGCTTAGTAGTTGTATTAAGAGAATCCAGCTTTGTTTAATTTTAGAATTTTCGACAAGAGGGTTTTGACGGATTGATACCTCGAGAGAAAGACATTCGTGAGAAGATATGACAGTGGTATCAGGTCGTTTATTACACACTTACGTTATGCCGACTATTACTCATTATACATCAAAATATGATGGTTGTATGGATAATTTTATGCGACCTTCCGGCGATCATTATTATGTCGAAATCGATGGTTGTTCTGTTACCGCGAAGATTGTTCTATCAAGATTCTTTTAGTAACATTGACCGGTACGTTTGTCTGTTTCATGCAGAGCCAGAAATGCTTGGTTGTTCTGTTCAACCTTTCTTACAGCGACTTATATGTCGTTCGTAATTCTCGGTTAAAATTTAACCGGGTACTGTATCATGAATTTATACCAGCCTTTTTAGCGTAGATCTCATCTCTACAGAGTTGCCTGCCTTCATTTTCGCCGATCACAGCCAATACTGAGCCCAGTCACGCAGTAGCGGCGACTTTGTTGATTGCAGTCGGTTTATAATATTCTAATATGTTGAGCATGATGGTTCTGTCGCCCCGCCTATTGTACACCGCTATTTCACAAAGTTTGTATAATTATACTTATCGTTTATTGTTGGTAAACTCGATTTGCTCCAGTTCCCGTGAAGCCCACCGTAAGCTCCACTGTGTAACTTTTATGTACAAAAGATAAGATGCTTATCTCTTTAGCCGACTAGAATATTTTCTTTAGTCGTGTCATCCATAAAATCTATGATGGGTCCCCATATGGCTGAGCCTCCAAGGGACGAGATAACAGCTGTAGTCCACAGCTGCCCCATCTAGAATTTTCGGATAAGCTTTATGACTGGCAGTTGCCCATAGTCCATAACTGGGAACTTGCTAGCTCATCTATAAATAAAGACCTCCACTCTCATTTTTATTCATTCGAATCCGAGTCCAGAGTCTGGAGAGAGGTCTGAGTCTAGAGTCGAGCAGTGCGTATGCTCTTTGCTATACTTGCCTTCGGGATCCTGTGTGAGCAAATTAAAAGCATTGATCTCATTTGTAACTGAGCATGCGTCTGTAATCAGGTCTTGTTCCGCTCATAGGCGTAACTTTGGTAAATTGGTATCAGAGCCTGCGTGCTAAAGTCATTGAGTCTGTAAAATAGAGGTTGTATTGGCCTGAGCAGTGTGCCAAGCTCTTGCAGCTATTGTAATGACAGATATGACAACTCTGTCATCAAGGCCTTTTATCATTTTATTCTCAAATACTTCCTCCTCTATTTCTTGTTCAAAGAGTTCTCTTTCAAATTCTTCATTTCTTTTTCTTTTGAGGAACTCTAATTCTTCTCTTTGTGCTTTCAAGGTTTTCCATAATTCTTTCACCAAGATTTCTTTCTCTCCAATTTCTTCTTCTAAGTGAAAGATAGTATTTTCAAGAGAAGTCTCATGAGTAGGAGGATCAGGTATAATTGGTAGAGCTTTTCCTCTAGAGGTATCCTCTTTGGGAATGGATGCAGAGGGTAGTTTGCTACTAGGAATAAAGTCATCATCGGTGGGAGTATAAAAAACCTAACCCTGTATATAAACCAAAGTTACGCCTATGAGCGGAACAGGACCTGATTACAGACGCATGCTCAGTTACAAATGAGATCAAAGCTTTTGATTTTCTCACACAGGATCCCGAAGGCAAGTGTAGCAAAGAGCATACGCACTGCTCGACTCTAGACTCAGACCTCTCTCCAGACTCCGAACTTGGATTCGAATGAATAAAAATGAGATTGGAGGTCTTTATTTATAGATGAGCTAGCAAGTTCTTGGTTATGGACTACGGACAACTGCCAGTCATAAAGCTTATCCGAAAATTCTAGACGGGGTAGCTGTGGACTACAACTGTTATCTCGTCCCTTGGAGGCTCAGCCATATGGGGACCCATCATAGCCTTTACGGATGACACGACTAAAGCAAATATTCTAGTCAGCTAAAGAGATAAGCATCTTATCTTTTGTACATAAAAGTTACACAACGGAGCTTACGGAGCCCACGAACCATCGAGACACCACTGTCGGCCCGATAGACATGAATTCTTACAAACTTTATTGAAATGACAGAAAAACTTTATTACAATGGTGAGGACAATAGGGTCCATCACGCTTCTAACATATTCTGAATGTTATATTCGGCTACAGAGTCAAATGAGAAGTCACTGTTATACTCATGACTAGATGGTGGCGAATTGTGATCTGACGAAAATGGAGGTAGACCACTGAAGATCCTGTAGAATGGAGATCCTTGCATAGCTGGTATAAGTTCATCTTCTGGTACACAGATGTTACCGTAGAAGGTACTTTTGATTTTGTAGCAAGGAGGTTCTGAGACATTGGTTGGAGCACACAGTAAGTCACTTCCCATATAGGAAAGGCTGAACACGAACCATGCCTCATGCAAAGCAGCTTCACAAACTTCTGCATGAAACCGGATCTTGAAATCATCTTGGTCAGTGTTACTAAAGAAATCTTGATCTCGGGGGCAATATTGCCGAAACAATAATAACAACCATCCAGACGAGGCATAATAATGATCCTTGAAGGAGTCACACTCAAATGTTATCCATACAAAACCATCATATTTTACTTGATGCATAATAGTGCAATAGTCTGTATACTACAAATAAGGTGTATGAAGACTAATATAAACTTGACCCTGATTAGGACCACCTGTCATAATGCCTCTGAATAAATCTCTTTGCTCTCTGAAGTATCTGCCGAAAGATTCAAAACCACTATACTTCTGTATCCAGAATTCTAAAATTCTTAAACAAGATAGACTACTCTTAATACAACCTACTAAGCACTCAAAACACAAACAATATGTACAATGTTCACAAACCAGGACCCATTTAAATCCTGGTGGAGCTGGTGGAGGTATAGCAGTCATGGAGGATGAAGCCATTTTATTGTTTTATCCTTTTCTTTCTTTGGAGAGGCTTCTCTTGTTAAAAGATCTGCTATACAATTCTCTTTTCCTGGCTTGTATTCTATATCAAAGTCATATCCGTCAAGCCAGAGGCTCCATCTGAGTACCCTGTTATTACCCTGTTCAAGCAGACGATGATTAGCTAACATACCCTTCATGTGCTTCAAATCTGTTCTAACAATGAAATGTACAGGCTTAAGAAATATCCTATACTTTTTAATACCATTCTTCACTGCTAGAATTTATTTATGAGATGATGGGTATTTAGTCTCTGTATCACTAAAGCATCCAGATGTATACATGCATACTTCTTCTAATCTAGGACCATTTTTCTGCAATAAGACTGCAGCCCAAGTTTCATGAGATGCATATGTTTCTAGTATCAACTTCATGGTTAGATCAGGTAGGAGTCTGACATCTTTATCTTGATTCTCATAAAATTTCCTTATGTAATTCAGACATCCAAGGAACCTTTGTAGCTGTTTCATATCTAAAATCTCATCAGGGAATTCAGATAGTTTTTTCAGAACATGATCTTGGAGCTCTATAGATCCTTGTCATAGAATGAGTCCAAGATATTCTATTCTTGTTTGTACCCAGCATAGCTTAGATTTACTGAGTACCAATCCATGTTTAAACAAAAGATTATATACAACTTGAAGATGATGTACATGTTGCTTCAAGTCAAGAGAGCACACCAACAAATCATCTATATATACAATAACAAACTGCAGATTCCCAAATATATCATCCATCCTTTTCTAAAATTCGGATGGGGCATTCTTGAGACCAAATGGCATAACTCGCCATTGATACTGTCCTTGAGGAACAACGAATGCTGTCTTGTATCTATCTTTAGGGATTATGCCTATCTACCAGAATCCACTTTTTAAATCAAATTTGCTAAAGACATTACACTTTCCTATTTTAGCAAATAGCATATCCTTGGAGGGCAATGGAAACCCGAGAGGCAATAATGCATCATTTAATACTCTGTAATTAATAACCATTCTAGGTTTACCTCTCTTTTTCTCACTGTGTTTATTGACATAAAACGCAGGGCAAGCCCAAAGACTTCTGCTATGTTCTATTAGTTTTCTGTACAATAACTCATTAATTTCTGTTTTGCAATACTCCAATTCAGTTGGAGACATATGATTTGCAGAGGCTTTCTGAGGTCTAGGAGTGTAGTCCTCTTTGTATGGCAGATCTACAAAGTATTGTTCCCTGGTCCAGAATGCATCTGGGTAATCAGAAGTGCAATCCTTTTCTATTTTCTCTTTAATGTCTTTTATTKCTTYTGATCCATGCTTTAAAKCATTAGTGCWTATCTTCTGGATTTTCACAAGACTGTGTGCAGAAATGTTCTAAACCTTTTGTAGTTTCCTTTTCAATTATTCTGTTCTCAAAGACTGTCTTGCTTGGAATCTTGCATRCCTTACCAAATATATTTAACTGTACATATCCTTGTCCTACAGTTAATGGTAAGCATTTATTGACAAAGTCTTGGCCTAGCAAGATATCAGAACCAGTATCAAAACTGTAAAAAGTCACTGGTACTCTATTATCCTAGATATATATTGGAATGTCAGGAGCTATGAAATTAATCTTAAGCTCTGTATTATTCATAGCTCTGAATGCTAAATCAATAGGATGCCAATAATATTCAGGAATGGCTCCATGCTAAGCACAGGAGTTCATGGCACCAGTATCCAATTGTGCATCTAATGAATACTTCAAATATCCTGATACCTTAATATCTACAGAGATGACAACTTTGTCATCAAGGACTTTTATCATTTTATTCTCAAATACTTCCTCCTCTATTTCTTGTTCAAAGAGTTCTCTTTCAAATTCTTCATTTCTTTTTCTTTTGAGGAACTCTAATTCTTCTCTTTGTGCTTTCAAGGTTTTCCATAATTCTTTCACCAAGATTTCTTTCTCTCTGATTTCTTCTTCTAAGTGAAAGATAGTATTTTCAAGAGAAGTCTCATGAGTAGGAGGATCAGGTATAATTGCTAGAGATTTTCCTCTAGAGGTATCCTCTCTGGGAATGGATGCAGAGGGTAGTTTGTTGCTAGCAATAAATTCATCATCGGTGGGAGTGTAATGCTGAATACTCACCACGCTTGGCTGTTGCAGGGATTGAATTTGGGCATTGAGGGACTTAAGCTAGTCAGTATATCAATCATACAAATGAAATTGACCATGAGTTAAGGTGGACAATTTAGCTTCTAAAGCAGAGCGTTGGCGCAAGAGAGAAGAAAGGTCAGTATAGGGAGAAAAATGAGAAAACATTTTAATGTCAATGGAAGAAGACAAAGATTTAATATCTAGGAAGTTAAGAAGTTGAGGTTGGATGGAAGTGTCAGATTCAGAAACATCACCAGAAATAGATTGTTTATCTATAAACAGTACATCACCTTCATCATCAGATTCTTCAGAAAGTGATAAGTACTCACCTTCTGAACGGTGTGAGACCAGATCCCACTCTGATGGATCATAACCAGTGGAGAATAACACCATGATCTTAATCTGGGTTTTGGTCTTAGACCGTAGAGGACACTGAGTTGGCCAGTGGCCAGGCTTCTTATAGATAAAGCAATAGGTGCACTTGGCACGTTGGTTCTGTGGTCTTTTCCTAAAGAATACTTTCTTTCTAGGAAAGAAACGTCGCTTAGGCTTTTGTGGGGATGATGGTTTGTGTTTACAGTCACAATGTGTTTTAGACCATTTCTTATGAGTCTTTTTCTGATGAGAACACCCAAAGCTGGATGTTTCATGGAACACTTCATAGACAGAGGAATCAAATCCTAGATGTTTCTTAAGTGATTTCGCTGTCTTCTTCCTGATACATTCTTTTTGCAGGGAAGTCACTATTTGTTCTTGGAGACCTGCAAGTGAGAGATCATCTATGTCAATTTCTAGATCTTCTAGTCTGTCTCTGACTAAATCAGAGACTTGTCTAGGCATGGAAGATAAATACTTCCTTAGATAAGCAGTATTTCTAGGATCAGGCACTTTGTACAGGAGGGATTGCATAGTACAGAAATATTTTGGTAGTCTCTTAATATGACAGAGGTTTTGTCTCATGAACATGTCAGCATAATGATTCAGATTTATCCGAATATTGCCATAAAACTCATGAACAACTGCTTTAACCAGTTCATCAATAGGTTTTTCATGTTGAAGTATTCTAAGTTTACTGGTATCAGTAATTCTTTCCCACCAGAAATGTAGATTACCAGTGAATCCCCAGGTAATTCTAAGGGCTAAGTCACTCCATGTGACTTTATATTTAAAGAATAATTTTTGAGTTTTCGCCCATGCATGCCATCCTTGGATCATGATTTCTATCTCTATTTTAGATTTACGATCAACATTAGAGACAGGGGTTGTATCAGTATGTTTGATGGATTTTTGTGGTTGTCCATCAATGTCCATAGGGGCTTTCTTAGATCCTTGATACCTGGAATTGCACCATTGCTCCCAAGTAGGAGTTCTAGAAGGGCTTGGTTTATTATGTGCATGACCAGAAGATTCAGGCTCTTGTTTAGTTTCACCATCAAGAGCTTTTATTGTAGATTCAATAGGACAATCAGTTATATGTACAAGAGCTAACTGACTTGAGAGGTCAGTTGCTTTGGCTTGATCGATTTGAGTCTTGAACTCAGCGATCTGGTTATTGACTAGAGTTAATTTGTCAATAGCTAACTGACAGATTTCAGCAATGCGAGCTAATGTTGGATTCCTGAAGGTAGAAGCCAACTGTTTTAGTGTGAGAAATTGCTTAGGTCTATCAGTAGGAGGTGAACCAAAAAATGAGAAAGTAGCATCGTTTGAAATATATACAGGAGATGAAGGAGCATATTCTTCTCCATAAGATCTTCTCATATTTACAACTGCTTCTTCTATTATATGGATCTTCTCAAGAAGATTATTAAGTTTATCCCTAAATTCATCTTGATTTTGAATGATTTGTGCTATTTCAGAATGTAGATCATTCAAATGATTTTTGGATCTGACTACATCCTGTGCAATATCATCAAGATTCTGGGCTAAACAAACAGACTGATAGTTAGAATAGTTCTATAGTCTGATTATGTCTTGAGAAGGATCTGCATCTGCTTTTCTATATGTCATAAAGTCTAAGCCAGCTACCATGTCATTCTGGAATCTAGGATTGTGACTACCTGGTCCTAGATATCTGTAAGGTAACTCAGACTTTTTGTCTTTCCCTGCTCTTGGAAGAGTAGATTCAAACATTTTTATATAAGGAAATGCAAGAGCTTGTCATTCACAACAATCAGTATGTTGTCCTTGGTGTTCTATCTTAGACTAATAAGTTCTGAAGTTTTTTGGAGCAGATGGAGCAGAAGTCATGTTCTCCTGACTGTCTGATTCCTGTGTAGGAAAATTACGTTTACAGTAGTAGCAATCAGAGGAACCTTTAGAATGATGCAAGATATGGTCATCTAACTTAGAACGACCAAAGACTGGTTTATATACAGGGTTAGGTTTTCTAGAAGGAGATCAGTTAAGAGTAGAATTTACAGAATGTCTAGCAGAGTTAGATCTACTGTTGATTGTTGATAAATGGGAGAACTGTCTTTCCAGATTCGGAAATCTTTGGCTCTGAGTTCTGGCTAGCTTTAGGACCTGTTTTCCTTGAGAGTTTGTTGTAACAGCTAGTTCTTTAGGCCAAGGCAGTTCTTGTACAGAGGAAATTGGAGTGTACTCAGCAGACCATTCTTCAATCTCTGTTAGCTGGCAGAAACCTATTGTTAGAGTAGTAACATTACCGGGACCAACCACCACGCTTTCAGAGGTTGCCCATTTAAGAAGCTTAGGGTTGAGGGCCGGCATAGTTGTAGAATGAAGTTGAGCGATCTTGGATCCTTCAACCATATTAAATCCTGCAAACTGACAGTAAGCTTGCAACAAGGAGTTAATATAGGGATCCCTGAGGGAGACCTGATATCAGGGAAGTGCATAAGACCAGACAGGACCATTGTGTAATGGGGCTTGGAAGCCTGAAATAAGTGCGTCCTGAAATGTATTGTGGCGTGAATCTATTATACAAGTGAGAACATTATTATCTAAACCAGGGCAGAACAGAGGATTAATTCTGAACTGGATTAGACCAATGTGAATGTATTCAAAGCCATGCTTTAATCGCCAATCTATGTCTTCTTGTTGTATCAAAGGAATTTGATACTTAGTCTCTCCTAGAGAAATAGGAACATTTACAGAGAAGAAACGAACTAGAGTCGCGGCACGAAATTGAAAGAAAGGAATATCATAGATGTCTGAGATAGGTATTTTTGGCATACGCCAGTTTGGATCAGGCTCATATTCTTGAGCAATAAGTCTTTCATTATATAGAGGTTTAGAGCTAGATGACTGACTTAATGACAAGGCTCATTTAATGACAACAGCACATAAAACTCTGATATTATATTAATCTGTCTCTCAGCTTTACATTCAGAGGAAATACATTAGTCTTACAGGACAGACTTAAAGACTGTCGAGATCTATTGGCTCAGAAAAGCAGGGCATTAAGGCCATCAAACACTGGACTACATCCAATGCACAAGCCGAGCTCCTGGCATACTGCTCAGGCCAATACAAACTCTATATTACAGACTCAATGACTTTAGCACGCAGGCTCTGATACCAATTTACCAAATTTACACCTATGAGTGGAACAGGACCTAATTACAGACGCATGCTTAGTTACAAATGAGATCAATGCTTTTGATTTGCTCAAACAGGATCCTGAAGGCAAGTGTAGCAAAGAGCATACGCACTGCTTGACTCTAGAATTAGACCTCTCTCCAGACTCCGGACTCGGATTCGAATGAATAAAAATTAGAGTGGAGGTCTTTATTTATAGATGAGCTAGCAAGTTCCCGGTTATGGACTACGGGCAACTGCCAGTCATAAATCTTATCCGAAAATTCTAGATGGGGCAGCTGTGGACTACAGCTGTTATCTCGTACCTTGGAGGCTCAGCCATATGGGGACCCATCATAGCTTTTACGGATGACACGACTAAAGAAAATATTCTAGTCGGCTAAGGAGATAAGCATCTTATCTTTTGTACATAAAAGTTACACAGTGGAGCTTATGGAGCCCACGAACCGTCGGGACACCACTGTCGGCCCGATAGACATGAATTATTACAAACTTTATTGAAATTGCAGACAAACTTTATTACAATGGTGAGTAAAATAGGGTCCATCACGCTTCTAACATATTCTGAATGTTATATTCGAAGATAGAGTCAAATGAGAAGTCACTGTTATACTCGTGACTAGATGGTGGCGAACTGTGATCTGACAAAAATGGAGGTAGACCACTGAAGCTCCTGTAGAATAGAGATCCTTGCATAGTTGGTATAAGTTCATCTTCTGGTACACAGATGTTACCGTAGAAGGTACTTTTGATTTTGTATAAAGGAGGTTCTGAGACTTTGGTTGGAGCATACAGTAAGTCACTACCCATATAGGAAAGGTTGAAAACGAACCATGCCTCATGCAAAGCAGCTTCACAAACTTCTGCATGAAACCAGATCTTGAAAGCATCTTGGTCAGTGTTACAAAAGAAATCTTGATCTCGGGGGCAATATTTCTAGAACAATAAGAACAACCATCCAGACCAGGCTTAATAATGATCCTTGAAGGAGTCACACTCAAATGTTATCCATACACAACCATCATATTTTACTTGATGCATAATAGTGCAATAGTCTGTATACTGCAAATAAGGTGTATGAAGACTAATATAAACTTGACCCTGATTAGGACCACCTGTCATAATGCCTCTGACTAAATCTCTTTGCTCTCTGAAGTATCTGTTGAAAGATTCAAAACCACTATACTTCTGTATCCAGAATTCTAAAATTCTTAAACAAGCTGGACTACTCTTAATACAACCTACTAAGCACTCAAAACACAAACAATATGTACAATGTTCACAAACCAGGATCCATTTAAATCCTGGTGGAGCTGGTGGAGGTATAGCAGTCATGGAGGATGAAGCCATTTTATTGTTTGATCCTTTTCTTTCTTTGGAGAGGCTTCTCTTGTTAAAAGATCTGCTATACAATTCTCTTTTCCTGGCTTGTATTCTATATCAAAGTCATATCCATCAAGCCATAGGCTCCATCTGAGTACCCTGTTATTACCCTGTGCAAGGAGACGATGATTAGCTAACATACCCTTCATGTGCTTCAAATATGTTCTAACAATGAAACATACAGGCTTAAGAAATATCCTATACTTTTTAATACCATTCTTCACTGCTAGAATTTCTTTATGAGATGACGGGTATTTAGTCTCTGTATCACTAAAGCATCGAGATGTATACATGTAGACTTCTTCTAATCTAGGAACATTTTTCTGCAATAAGACTGCAGCCCAAGTTTCATGAGATGCATCTGTTTCTAGTATCAGCTTCATGGTTAGATCAGGAAGATAGAGTTTGGGTAGATTCTAGATCTTTTGCTTGATTATTTGCACAGCCTTGGTCATTTTATGATTCCAATGTAGAGATTTACTTAATCTCTTCTGTAGGAGTGTGACATCTTTAGCTTGATTCTCATAAAATTGCCTTATGTAATTCAGACATCCAAGGAACCTTTGTAGCTGTTTCATATCTAAAATCTAATCAGCGAATTCAGATAGCTTTTTCAGAACATGATCTTGGAGCTCTATAGATCCTTGTGATAGAATGAGTCCAAGATATTCTATTCTTGTTTGTACCCAACATAGCTTAGATTTACTGAGTACCAATCCATGTTTAAACAAAAGATTATATAGAACTTGAAGATGTTGTACATGTTGCTTCAAGTCAAGAGAGCACACCAACAAATCATCTATATATACAATAACAAACTGCAGATTCCCAAATATATCATCCATCCTTTTCTGAAATTCGGATGGGGCATTCTTGAGACCAAATGGCATAACTCACCATTGATACTGTCCTTGAGGAACAACGAATGTTGTCTTGTATCTGTCTTTAGGGACTATGCCTATCTGCCATAATCCGCTTTTTAAATCAAATTTGCTAAAGACATTACACTTTCCTATTTTAGCAAATAACATATCCTTGGAGGGCAATGGAAACCTGAGAGGCAATAATGCATCATTTAATACTCTGTAATTAATAACCAATCTAGGTTTACCTCTCTTTTGCTCACTGTGTTTATTGACATAAAACGCAGGGCAAGCCCAAGGACTTCTACTATGTTCTATTAGTTTTCTCTGCAATAACTTATTAATTTCTGTTTTGCAATACTCCAATTCAGTTGGAGACATATGATTTGTAGAGGCTTTCTGAGGTCTAGGAGTGTAGTCCTCTTTGTATGGCAGATCTAAAAAGTATTGTTCCCTGGTCCAGAATGCATCTGTGTAATCAGAAGTGCAATCCTTTTCTATTTTCTCTTTAATGTCTTTTATTGCTTCTGATCCATGCTTTAAAGCATTAGTGCATATCTTCTGGATTTTCACAAGACTGTGTGCAGAATGTTCTAAACCTTTTGTAGTTTCCTTTTCAATTATTCTGTTCTCAAAGACTGTCTTGCTTGGAATCTTGCATACCTTAACAAATATATTTAACTGTACATATCCTTGTCCTACAGTTAATGGTAAGCATTTATTGAAAAAGTCTTGGCCTAGCAAGATATCAGAACCAGTATCAAAACTGTAAAAAGTCACTGGTACTCTATTATAACGAATATATATTGGAAAGTCATGAGCTATGAACTTAATCTTAAGCTCAGTCTTATTCACCGCTCTGAATTCTAAATCAATAGGATGCCAATAATATTCAGGAATGGCTCCATGCTTAGCACAGGAGTTCATGGCACCAATATCCAATTGCGCATCTAATGAATACTTCAAATATCCTGATACCTTAATATCTATAGAGATGACAACTCTGTCATCAAGGCCTTTTATCATTTTATTCTCAAACACTTCCTCCTCTATTTCTTGTTCAAAGAGTTCTCTTTCAAATTCTTCATTTCTCTTTCTTTTGAGGAACTCTAATTCTTCTCTTTGTGCTTTCAAGGTTTTCCATAATTCTTTCACCAAGATTTCTTTCTCTCTGATTTCTTCTTCTAAGTGAAAGATAGTATTTTCAAGAGAATTCTCATGAGTAGGAGGATCAGGTATAATTGCTAGAGCTTTTCCTCTAGAGGTATCCTCTCTGGGAATGGATGCAGAGGGTAGTTTGCTGCTAGCAATAAATTCATCATCGGTGGGAGTGTAATGTTGAATACTCACCACGCTTGGCTGTTGCAGGGATTGAATTTGAGCATTGAGGGACTTAAGTTGGTCAGTATATCGATCATACAAATGAAATTGACCAGGAGTTAAGGTGGAAAATTTAGCTTCTAAAGCAGAGCATTAGCGCAAGAGAGAAGAAAGGTCAGTATAGGGAGAAAAATGAGAAAACATTTTAATTTCAATGGAAGAAGAAAAAGATTTAATATCTAGGAAGTTAAGAAGTTCAGGTTGGATGGAAGTGTCAGAGTCAGAAACATCATCAAAAATAGATTGTTTATTTGTAAACAATACATCACCTTCATCATCAGATTCTTCAGAAAGTGATAAGTACGCACCTTCTGAAAGGTGTGAGACCAGATCCCACTCTGATGGATAATAACCAGTGAGAATAACTCCATGATCTTAATCTGGTTTTTGGTCTTAGACCGCAGAGGACACTGAGTTTCCCAGTGGCTAGGCTTCTTACAGATAAAGCAATAGGTACGCTTGGCACATTGGTTCTTTGGTCTTTTCCTAAAGAATACTTTCTTTCTAGGAAAGAAACGTCGCTTAGGATTTTGTGGGGATGATGGTTTGTGTTTACAGTCACAATGTGTTTTATACCATTTCTTATGAGTCTTTTTCTGATGAGAACACCCAAAGCTGGATGTTTCATTGAACACTTCACAGACAGAGGAATCAAATCCTAGATGTTTCTTAAGTGATTTCGCTGTCTTCTTCCTGATACATTCTTTTTGCAGGGCAGTCACTATTTGTTCTTGGAGACCTGCAAGTGAGAGATCATCTATGTCAATTTCTAGATCTTCTAGTTTGTTTCTGACTAAATCAGGGACTCGTCTAGGCATGGAAGATAAATGCTTCCTTAGATAGGCAGTATTTCTAGGATCAGGCACTTTGTACAAGAGGGATTTCATAGTATAGAAATATTCTGGTAGTCTCATAATATGACAGAGTTTTTGGCTCATGAACATGTCAGCATAATGATTCAGATTTATCCGAATATCGCTATAAAACTCATGAACTACTGCTTTAACTAGCACAACAATAGGTTTTTCATGTTGAAGTATTCTAAGTTTACTGGTATCAGTAATTCTTTCCCACCAGAAATGTAGATTACCAGTGAATCCCCATGTAATTTTAAGGGCTAAGTCACTCCATGTGACTTTATCTTTAAGGAATAATTTTTGAGTTTTCGCCCATGCATGCCATCCTTGGATCATGATTTCTATCTCTATTTTAGATTTACAATCAACATTAGAGACAGGGGATGTATCAGTATGTTTGATGGATGTTTGTGGTTGTCCATCAATGTCCATAGGGGCTTTCTTAGATCCTTGATACCTGGAAATGCACCATTGCTCCCAAGTAGGAGTTCTAGAAGGGCTTGGTTTATTATGTGCATGACTAGAAGATTCAGGCTCTTGTTTAGTTTCACCATCAAGAGATTTTATTGTAGATTCAATAGGACAATCAATTATATGTAGAAGAGCTAACTGACTTGAGAGGTCAGTTGCTTTGGCTTGATCGATTTGAGTCTTGAACTCAACGATCTAGTTATTGACTAGAGTTAATTTGTCAATAGCTAACTGACAGATTTCAGCAATGTGAGCTAATGTTGGATTCCTGAAGGTAGAAGCCAATTGTTTTAGTGTGAGAAATTGCTTAGGTCTATCAGTAGGAGGTGAACCAAAAAATGAGAAAGTAGCATCATTTGAAGTATATACAGGAGATGAAGGAGCAGATTCTTCTTCATAAGATCTTCTCATATTTACAACTGCTTCTTCTATTATATGGATCTTCTCAAGAAGAGTATTAAGTTTATCCCCAAATTCATCTTGATTTTGAATGATTTGTGCTATTTCAGAATGTAGATCATTCAAATGATTTTTGGATCTGACTACATCCTGTGCAATATCATCAAGATTCTGGGCTAAACAAACAGACTGATAGTTAGAATAGTTTTGTAGTCTGATTATGTCTTGAGAAGGATCTGCATTTGCTTTTCTATATCATTCTGGAATCTAGGATTGTGACTACCAGGTCCTAGATATCTATAAGGTAACTCAAACTTTTTGTCTTTCCCTGCTCTTGGAAGAGTAGATTCAAACATTTTTATATAAGGAACTGCAAGAGCTTGGCATTCAGAACAATCAGTATGTTTTCCTTGGTGTTCTATCTTAGACTGATAAGTTCTGAAGTTTTTTGGAGCAGATGGAGCAGAAGTCATGTTCTCCCGACTGTCTGATTCCTGTGTAGGAAAATTACGTTTATAGTAGTCGCAATCAGAGGAACCTTTAGAATGATGCAAGAGATGGTCATCTAACTTAGAACGACCAAAGACTGGTGTATATATAGGGTTAGGTTTTCTAGAAGGAGATCCGTTAGGAGTAGAATTTACAGAATGTCTAGCAGAGTTAGATTTGCTGCTGGTTGCTGATAAATGGGAGAACTGTCTTTCCAGATTGGGAAATCTTTGGCTCTGAGTTCTGGCTAGCTTTAGGACCTATTGTCCTTGAGATTTTGTGGTAACAGCTAGTTCTTTAGGCCAAGGCAGTTCTTGTACAGAGGAAATTGGAGTGTACTCAGCAGACCATTCTTCAATGACTTTAGCACGCAGGCTCTGATACCAATTTACCAAAGTTACGCCTATGAGCGGAACAGGACCTGATTACAAACGCATGCTCAGTTACAAATGAGATCAATGCTTTTGATTTGCTCACACAGGATCCCAAAGGCAAGTGTAGCAAAGAGCATACGCACTGCTCGACTCTAGACTCAGACCTCTCTCCAGACTCCAGACTCGGATTCGAATGAATAAAAATGAGAGTGGAGGTCTTTATTTATAGATGAGCTAGCAAGTTCCCGGTTATGGACTACAGGCAACTTCCAGTCATAAAGCTTATCCAAAAATTCTAGATGCGGCAGCTGTGGACTACAGCTGTTATCTCGTCCCTTGGAGGCTCAACCATATGGGGACCCATCATAGATTTTACGGATGACACGACTAAAGAAAATATTCTAGTCGGCTAAAGAGATAAGCATCTTATCTTTTGTACATAAAAGTTACACAGTGGAGCTTACGGAGCCCACGAACCATCGGGACACCACTTTCGGCCCGATAGACATGAATTATTACAAACTTTATTGAAATGGCAGACAAACTTTATTACAATGGTGAGGACAATAGGGTCCATCATGCTTCCAACATATTCTGAATGTTATATTCGGCTACAGAGTCAGATGAGAAGTCACTGTTATACTCGTGACTAGACGGTGGCGAACTATGATCTGACGAAAATGGAGGTAGACCACTGAAGCTCCTGTAGAATGGAGATCCTTGCATTGCTGGTATAAGTTCATCTTCTGGTACACATATGTTACCGTAGAAGGTAATTTTGATTTTGTAGCAAGGAGGTTCTGAGACTTTGGTTGGAGCATACAGTAAGTCACTGCCCATATAGGAAAGGATGAACACGAACCATGCCTCATGCAAAGCAATTTCACAAACTTCTGCATGAAACCAGATCTTGGAAGCATCTTGGTCAGTATTACTAAATAAATCTTGATCTCGGGGGCAATATTTCCAGAACAATAAGAACAACCATCCGGACCAGGCATAATAATGATCCTTGAAGAAGTCACACTCAAATGTTATCCATACACAACCATCATATTTTACTTGATGGATAATAGTGCAATAGTTTGTATACTGCAAATAAGGTGTATGAAGACTAATATAAACTTGACCCTGATTAGGACCACCTGTCATAATGCCTCTGAATAAATCTCTTTGCTCTCTGAAGTATCTGCCGAAAGATTCAAAACCACTATACTTTTGTATCCAGAATTCTAAAATTCTTAAACAAGTTGGACTACTCTTAATACAACCTACTAAGCACTCAAAACACAAACAATATGTACAATGTTCACAAACCAGGACCCATTTAAATCCTGGTGGAGCTGGTGGAGGTATAGCAGTCATGGAGGATGAAGCCATTTTATTGTTTTATCCTTTTCTTTCTTTGGAGAGGCTTCTCTTGTTAAAAGATCTGTTATACAATTCTCTTTTCCTGGCTTGTATTCTATATCAAAGTCATATCCGTCAAGCCAGAGGCTCCATCTGAGTACACTGTTATTACCCTGTTCAAGCAGATGATGATTAGCTAACATACCCTTCATGTGCTTCAAATCTGTTCTAACAATGAAATGTACCGGCTTAAGAAATATCCTATACTTTTTAATACCATTCTTCACTACTAGAATTTCTTTATGAGATGATGGGTATTTAGTCTCTGTATCACTAAAGCATTTAGATGTATACATGCAGAATTCTTCTAATCTAGGACCATTTTTCTGCAATAAGACTGCAGCCCAAGTTTCATGAGATGCATCTGTTTCTAGTATCAACTTCATGGTTAGATTAGGAAGATAGAGTTTGGGTAGATTTTGGATTTTTTTCTTGATTATTTACACAGCCTGGGTCATTTTATGATTCCAAGGTACAGATTTACTTAATCTCTTCTGCAGGAGTCCGACATCTTTAGCTTGATTCTCATAAAGTTGCCTTATGTAATTCAGACATCCAAGGAACCTTTGTAGCTGTTTCATATCTAAAATCTCATCAGGGAATTCAGATAGCTTTTTTAGAACATGATCTTGGAGCTCTATAGATCCTTGTCATAGAATGAGTCCAAGATATTCTATTCTTGTTTGTACCCAGCATAGCTTAGATTTACTGAGTACCAATCCATGTTTAAACAAAAGATTATATAGAACTTGAAGATGTTGTACATGTTTCTTCAAGTCAAGAGAGCACACCAACAAATCATCTATATATACAATGACAAACTGCAGATTCCCAAATATATCATCCATCCTTTTCTGAAATTCGGATGGGGCATTCTTGAGACCAAATGGCATAACTCGCCATTGATACTGTCCTTGAGGAACAACGAATGTTGTCTTGTATCTGTCTTTAGGGACTATGCCTATCTGCCAGAATCCACTTTTTAAATCAAATTTGCTAAAGACATTACACTTTCCTATTTTAGCAAATAGCATATCCTTGGAGGGCAATGGAAACCTGAGAGGCAATAATGCATCATTAAATACTCTGTAATTAATAACCATTCTAGGTTTACCTCTCTTTTGCTCACTGTGTTTATTGACATAAAACGCAGGGCAAGCCCAAGGACTTCTGCTATGTTCTATTAGTTTTCTCTGCAATAACTCATTAATTTCTGTTTTGCAATACTCCAATTCAGTTGGAGACATATGATTTGCGGAGGCTTTCTGAGGTCTAGGAGTGTAGTCCTCTTTGTATGGCAGATCTACAAAGTATTGTGCCCTGGTCCAGAATGCATCTGGGTAATCAGAAGTGAAATCCTTTTCTATTTTCTCTTTAATGTCTTTTATTGCTTCTGATCCATGCTTTAAAGCATTAGTGCATATCTTCTGGATTTTCACAAGACTGTGTGCAGAATGTTCTAAACCTTTTGTAGTTTCCTTTTCAATTATTCTGTTCTCAAAGACTGTCTTGCTTGGAATCTTGCATACCTTACCAAATATATTTAACTGTACATATCCTTGTCCTACAGTTAATGGTAAGCATTTATTGACAAAGTCTTGGCCTAGCAAGATATCAGAACCAGTATCAAAACTGTAAAAAGTCACTGGTACTCTATTATCCTAGATATATATTGGAAAGTCAGGAGCTATGAACTTAATCTTAAGCTCAGTCTTATTCACAACTCTTAATGCTAAATCAATAGGATGCCAATAATATTCAGGAATGGCTCCATGCTTAGCACAGGAGTTCATGGCACCAGTATCCAATTGCGCATCTAATGAATGCTTCAAATATCCTGATACCTTAATATCTACAGATATGACAACTCTGTCATCAAGGCCTTTTATCATTTTATTCTCAAATACTTCCTCCTCTATTTCTTGTTCAAAGAGTTCTTTTTCAAATTCTTCATTTCTTTTTCTTTTGAGGAACTCTAAATCTTCTCTTTGTGCTTTCAAGGTTTTCCATAATTCTTTCACCAAGATTTCTTTCTCTCTGATTTCTTCTTCTAAGTGAAAGATAGTATTTTCAACAGAATTCTCATGAGTAGGAGGATCAGGTATAATTGCTAGAGATTTTCCTCTAGAGGTATCCTCTTTGGGAATGGATGCAGAGGGTAGTTTGCTGCTAGCAATAAATTCATCAAAGGTGGGATTGTAATGTTGAATACTCACCACGCTTGGCTGTTGCAGGGATTGAATTTGAGCATTGAGGGACTTAAGCTGGTCAGTATATGGATCATACAAATGAAATTGACCAGGAGTTAGGGTGGACAATTTAGCTTCTAAAGAAGAGCGTTGGCGCAAGAGAGAAGAAAGGTCAGTATAGGGAGAAAAATGAGAAAACATTTTAATGTCAATGGAAGAAGACAAAGATTTAATATCTGGGAAGTTAAGAAGTTCAGGTTGGATGGAAGTGTCAGAGTCAAAAACATCATCAGAAATAGATTGTTTATCTGTAAACAGTACATCACCTTCATCATCAGATTCTTCAGAAAGTGATAAGTACTCACCTTATGAACGGTGTGAGACCAGATCCCGCTCTAATGGATCATAACCAGTGGAGAATAACTCCATGATCTTAATCTGGGTTTTGGTCTTAGACCGCAGAGGACACTGAGTTTCCCAGTGGCCAGGCTTCTTACAGATAAAGCAATAGGTACGCTTGGCATGTTGGTTCTGTGGTCTTTTCCTAAAGAATACTTTCTTTCTAGGAAAGAAACGTCGCTTAGGCTTTTGTGGGGATGATGGTTTGTGTTTACAGTCACAATGTGTTTTAGACCATTTCTTATGAGTCTTTTTCTGATGAGAACACCCAAAGCTGGATTTTTCATCGAACACTTCACAGACAGAGGAATCAAATCCTAGATGTTTCTTAAGTGATTTCACTGTCTTCTTCTTGATACATTCTTTTTGCAGGGTAATCACTATTTGTTCTTGGAGACCTACAAGTGAGAGATCATCTATGTCAATTTCTACATCTTCTAGTCTGTCTCTGACTAAATCAGGGACTCGTCCAGGCATGGAAGATAAATACTTCCTTAGATAGGCAGTATTTCTAGGATCAGGCACTTTGTACAGGAGGGATTGCATAGTACAGAAATATTTTGGTAGTCTCTTAATATGACAGAGTTTTTGGCTCATGAACATGTCAGCATAATGATTCAGATTTATCCGAATATCACTATAAAACTCATGAACTACTGCTTTAACCAGCTCATCAATAGGTTTTTCATGTTGAAGTATTCTAAGTTTACTGGTATCAGTAATTCTTTCCCACTAGAAATGTAGATTACCAGTGAATCCCCATGTAATTCTAAGGGCTAAGTCACTCCATGTGACTTTATCTTTAAAGAATAATTTTTGAGTTTTCGCCCATGCATGCCATCCTTGGATCATGATTTCTATCTCTATTTTAGATTTACAATCAACATTAGAGACAGGGGATGTATCCGTATGTTTGATGGATGTTTGTGGTTGTCCATCAATGTCCATAGGGGCTTTCTTAGATCCTTGATACCTGGAATTGCACCATTGCTCCCAAGTAGGAGTTCTAGAAGGGCTTGGTTTATTATGTGCACGACCAGAAGATTTAGGCTCTTGTTTAGTTTCACCATCAAGAGATTTTATTGTAGATTCAATAGGACAATCAGTTATATGTACAAGAGCTAACTGACTTGAGAGGTCAGTTGCTTTGGCTTGATCGATTTGAGTCTTGAACTCAACGATCTAGTTATTGACTAGAGTTAATTTGTCAATAGCTAACTGACAGATTTCAGCAATACGAGCTAATGTTGGATTCCTGAAGGTAGAAGCCAACTGTTTTAGTGTGAGAAATTGCTTAGGTCTATCAGTAGGAGGTGAACCAAAAAATGAGAAAGTAGCATCATTTGAAGTATATAGAGGAGATGAAGGAGCAAATTCTTCTTCATAAGATCTTCTCATATTTACAACTGCTTCCTCTATTATATGGATCTTCTCAAGAAGAGTATTAAATTTATCCCTAAATTCATCTTGATTTTGAATGATTTGTGCTATTTCAGAATGTACATCATTCAAATGAGTTTTGGATCTGACTACATCCTGTGCAATATCATCAAGATTCTGGGCTAAACAAACAGACTGATAGTTAGAATAGTTCTGTAGTCTGATTATGTCTTGAGAAGGATCTGCATCTGCTTTTCTATATTTCATAAAGTCTAAGTCAGCTACCATGTCATTATGGAATCTAGGATTGTGATTACCAGGTCCTAGATATTTGTAAGGTAACATAGAATTTTTGTCTTTCCCTGCTCTTGGAAGAGTAGATTCAAACATTTTTATATAAGGAACTGCAAGATGTTGGCATTCACAACAATCAGTATGTTGTCCTTGGTGTTCTATCTTAGACTGATAAGTTCTGAAGTTTTTTGGAGCAGATGGAGCAGAAGTCATGTTCTCCTGACTGTCTGATTCATGTGTAGGAAAATTACGTTTATAGTAGTAGCAATCAGAGGAACCTTTAGAATGATGCAAGAGATGGTCATCTAACTTAGAACAACCAAAGACTGGTTTATATACAGGGTTAGGTTTTCTAGAAGGAGATCTGTTAGGAGTAGAATTTACAGAATGTCTAGCAGAGTTAGATCTACTGCTGGTTGTTGATAAATGGGAGAACTGTCTTTCCAGATTGGGAAATCGTTGGCTCTGAGTTCTGGCTAGCTTTATGACCTGTTGTCCTTGAGAGTTTGTGGTAATAGCTAGATCTTTAGGCCAAGGCAGTTCTTGTACAGAGGAAATTGGAGTGTACTCAGCAGACCATTCTTCAATCTCTGTTAGCTGGCAGAAACCTACTGTTAGAGGAGTAACATTACCTGACCAACCACCACGCTTTCGGAGGTTGCGCATTTAAAAGCTTAGGGTTGAGGGCTGGCATAGTTGTAGAAACAAATCGTAGATATATAGTAGAATGAAGTTGAGCAATCTTGGATCCTTCAACCATATTAAATCCTACAAACTGACAGTAAGCTTGCAACAAGGAGTTAATATAGGGATCCCTGAGGGAGACCTGATATCGGGGAAGTGCAGAACACCAGACAGGACCATTGTGTAATGGGGCTTGGAAGCATGAAATAAGTGCGTCTTGAAATGTATTATGGCATGAATCTATTATACAAGTGAGAACATTAGTATCTAAACCAGGGCAGACCAGAGGATTAATTCCGAACTGGATTAGACCAATGTGAATGTATTCAAAGCCATGCTTTAATCCCCAATCTATGTCTTCTTGTTGTATCAAAGGAATTGATACTTAGTCTCTCCTAGAGAAATAGGAACATTTACAGAGCAGAAACGAACTAGAGTCACGACACGAAATTGAAAGAAAGGAATATCATAGATGTCTGAGACAGGTATTTCTGGCATACTCCAGTTTGGATCAGGCTCATATTCTTGAGCAATAAGTCTTTCATTATACAGAGGTTTAGAGCTAGATGACTGACTTAATAATTTCTTATACCACTTAGATGGTTTATAAGTGGCTCATGCAGACAGATCATGGGTAGATGATGCAGAGTTCTTCTGGGCAGCCATATTAAACTACTGCTACTCCTGGAGAAATTCCTTAAAATGTTGTAGGCAAGTAAACAGTAAAGCGGTAAGTTCAACTTACAGTGATTCCGTTTAAGACACTGGCGACAGCAAAAAAGCCTTCCTGGCAAAAAAATGTTGTAAATAAATGCTTACGTATCGACCAACGTCCACTGCTTGCATAAACACGTCACTTTACCAAGCTTTACACATCTCACAACCAGAATTCCCAGACACAAGGCTCATTTAATGACAACAACACATAAAACTTTGATATTATATTAATCTGTCTCTCAGCTTTACATTCAGAGGAAATACACCAGTCTTACAGGACAGACTTAAATACTGTCGAGATCTATTGGCTCAAAAAAGCAGGGCATTAAGGCCATCAAACACTGGAATACATCCAATGCACAAGCCGAGCTCCTGGACCAGTAAACTTAGAATACTTCAACATGAAAAACCTATTGATGAACTGGTTAACGCAGTAGTTCATGAGTTTTATGGCGATATTCGGATAAATCTGAATCATTATGCTGACATGTTCATGAGCCAAAAACTCTGTCATATTTAGAGACTACCAGAATATTTCTGTACTATGCAATCCCTCCTGTACAAAGTGCCTGATCCTATAAATACTGCCTATCTAAGGAAGTATTTATCTTCCATGCCTGGACGAGTCCCTGATTTAGTCAGAGACAGACTAGAAGATATAGAAATTGACATAGATGATCTCTCACTTGCAGGTCTCCAAGAACAAATAGTGACTGCCCTTCAAAAAGAATGTATCAGGAAGAAGACAACGAAATCACTTAAGAAACATCTAGGATTTGATTCCTCTGTCTGTGAAGTGTTCAATGAAAAATCCAGCTTTGGGTGTTCTCATCAGAAAAAGACTCATAAGAAATGGTCTAAAACACATTGTGACTGTAAACACAAACCATCATCCCCACAAAAGCCTAAGCGACGTTTCTTTCCTAGAAAGAAAGTATTCTTTACGAAAAGACCACAGAACCAACATGCCAAGCGTACCTATTGCTTTATCTGTAAAAAGCCTGGCCACTGGGCAACTCAGTGTCCTCTGCGGTCTAAGACCAAAACCCAGATTAAGATCATGGAGTTATTCTCCACTGGTTATGATCCATCAGAGTGGGATCTGGTCTCACACCGTTCAGAAGGTGAGTACTTATCACTTTCTGAAGAATCTGATGATAAAGGTGATGTACTGTTTACAGATAAACAATCTATTTCTGATGATGTTTCTGACTCTGACACTTCCATCCAACCTCAACTTCTTAACTTCCTAGATATTAAATCTTTGTCTTCTTCCATTGACATTAAAATGTTTTCTCATTTTTCTCCCTATACTGACCTTTCTTCTCTCTTGCACCAACGCTCTGCTTTAGAAACTAAATTGTCCACCTTAACTCCTGGTCAATTTCATTTGTATGATCTCTATACTGACCAACTTAAGTCCCTCAATGCTCAAATTCAATCACTGCAACAGACAAGCATGGTGAGTATTCAACATTACACTCCCACCGATGATGAATTTATTGCTAGCAACAAACTACCCTCTGCATCCATTCCCAGAGAGGATACTTCTAGAGGAAAAGATCTAGCAATTATACCTGATCCTCCTGCTCATGAGACTTCTCTTGAAAATACTATCTTTCACTTAGAATAAGAACTCAAAGAGAAAGAAATCTTGGTGAAAGAATTATGGAAAACCTTGAAAGCACAAAGAGAAGAATTAGAGTTCCTCAAAAGAAAAAGAAATGAAGAATTTGAAAGAGAACTCTTTGAACAAGAAATAGAGGAGGAAGTATTTGAGAATAAAATGATAAAAGGCCTTGATGGCAGAGTTGTCATCTCTGTAGATATTAAGGTATCAAGATATTTGAAGTATTCATTAGATGCGCAATTGGATACTGGTGCCATCAAATCCTGTGCTAAGCATGGAGCCATTCCTGAATATTATTGGCATCCTATTGATTTAGCATTCAGAGCTGTGAATAAGACTGAGCTTAAGATTAAGTTCATAGCTCCTGACTTTCCAATATATATCCAGGATAATAGAGTACCAGTGACTTTTTACAGTTTTGATACTGGTTCTGATATCTTGCTAGGCCAAGACTTTGTCAATAAATGCTTACCATTAACTGTAGGACAAGGATATGTACAGTTAAATATATTTGGTAAGGTATGCAAGATTCCAAGCAAGACAGTGTTTGAGAACAGAATAATTGAAAAGGAAACTACAAAAGGTTTAGAACATTCTGCACACAGTCTTATGAAAATCCAGAAGATATGCACTAATGCTTTAAAGCGTGGATCAGAAGCAATAAAAGACATTAAAGAGAAAATAGAAAAGGATTGCACTTCTGATTACCCAGATGCATTCTCGACCAGGGAACAATACTTTGTAGATCTGCCATACAAAGAGGACTACACTCCTAGACCTCAGAAAGCCTCTGCAAATCATATGTCTCCAACTGAATTGGAGTATTGCAAAACAGAAATTAATGAGTTATTGTAGAGAAAACTAATAGAACATAGCATAAGTCCTTGGGCTTGCCCTGCATTTTATGTCAATAAACACAGTGAGAAAAAGAGAGGTAAACCCAGAATGATTATTAATTACAGAGTATTAATTGATGCATTATTGCCTCTCAGGTTTCCATTGCCCTCCAAGGATATGCTATTTGCTAAAATAGGAAAGTGTAATGTCTTTAGCAAATTTGATTTAAAAAGTGGATTCTGGAAGATAGGCATAGTCCCTAAAGACAGATACAAGACAACATTCACTGTTCCTCAAGGACAGTATCAATGGCGAGTTATGCCATTTGGTCTCAAGAATGCCCCATCCGAATTTCAGAAAAGGATGGATGATATATTTGGGAATCTGCAGTTTGTTATTGTATATATAGATGATTTGTTGGTGTGCTCTCTTGACTTGAAGCAACATGTACAGCATCTTCAAGTTATATATAATCTTTTGTTTAAACATGGATTGGTACTCAGTAAATCTAAGCTATGTTGGGTACAAACAAGAATAGAATATCTTGGACTCATTCTATCACAAGGATCTATAGAGCTCCAAGATCATGTTCTGAAAAAGCTATCTGAATTCCCTGATGAGATTTTAGATATGAAACAACTACAAAGGTTCCTTGGATGTCTGAATTACATAAGGCAATTTTATGAGAATCAAGCTAAAGATGTCAGACTCCTACAGAAGAGATTAAGTAAATCTCTACCTTGGAATCATAAAATGACCCAGGCTGTGCAAATAATCAAGCAAAAGATCCAGAATCTACCCAAACTCTATCTTCCTGATCTAACCATGAAGTTGATACTAGAAACAGATGCATCTCATGAAACTTGGGCTGCAGTCTTATTGCAGAAAAATGGTCCTAGATTAGAAGAAGTCTGCATGTATACATCTGTATTCTTAAATGATACAGAGACTAAATACCCGTCATCTCATAAAGAAATTCTAGCAGTGAATAATTTCTAGCAGTGAAGGAAATAAGTTAGAGAAAATACATTTTCTCTAACTTATGCCCCACCCCCACCCTGTATTTTCTCTAACTTATGCCCCACCCCCACCCTCATTTATGAGGG
>SNQJ01S0089344.1:0-33241 GCA_010110895.2 Picea sitchensis
AAGGGCTCATCCTTTAACAACAACCCATCAACTGCATCACCGAGAGTTCTTTCACTGCTATGCGCAGTTCTTCTCATTTGTAAGGAAAGCAAACTGTGTGAGGGCCCCAAAGAGCCTTCCGTTGGGGGGAGAAGGAACCTCTGGTCTCTTCCTTCAGCATGCTCCGGTTTCATCAATACACCTACCTGAAACCATTGGTGACACCTGTGTTTTGTGTTTTGTGTTTGATGTTTGTTGTTTCTTTTCGCAGTTTTATTTGTTTTCAGTTGATATTAGCTTGTAGTTTATTTTGTTTCTCTAACCCTATGCTCCATAGTTGTTCTGCCCTGCTAGACCCAACAGGGTATGAAAGCGCTCTCTATTTTCTCACCTGGTGACCATTTGAACGCGAACACCATGGACCCCCTCAAAGTCCAAGCCATCACAGAAATTCCACCCCCCTGGAATTCACGTCAACTCCATAGCCTACAAGGAAAAGCTAACTTTCCACGGCGATTTGTCTCAGACTATGCCACTTGAGCACACGGTTTCCTTTGCTTACTACGCCACGACATCCCATTTCAATGGGATGAACATGCCCAAAAAGTGTTCAACGATCTTAAAATGACACTCTCTAACACCCCTTTAATTAGTTCACCCGACTATAATCGCGACTATATCCTCTACATATCAGCATCAGTTGTCTCAGTAGCAGGAGTTCTCATTCAAATTGGCGATGACGATCGTGAGCATGTCATTTACTACATTAGTAAAAACCTCTCAGGGCCACCCTTGAAGTATAATCACGAAGAGAAACTAGCCCTTGCAGTCATCCTCGCAGTCCAGAAACTGCGCCATTACGTTATGCTTCGCACGACTAAATTCATAGCAAATTCCAACCCTATGCAATACTTGCTCAGCCGTCGGCAAATTAATGGCAAATTTTCCCAATGGATCGTTATCCTTCAGGAGTACAATCTTGAATTTTCAACACCCAAGAGAAAGAAAAATCTTGTCCTCGATGAACTTGCCATGGCCTTCCCCTCTGATACTACCAGTGCCCCTATCAATACCGAATTCCCTGATGAACATCTATTTTATATCACTTTGGATGATCCTTGGTACGGTGACCTCCTCGTCTATCTTCGAACCCAAAAGTTTGGTAACCACATCTCATGAGATGATCTTTGTCATATTTTCCACCAGGACCCCGCTATCTCCTCATTGGAGATATCTTATATCAGTGAGGGGTCGACACCATACTTCGTCGATGATTGACTATTGACGAGGCTGATAGAGTCTTGAACGATAGAGTGTTTTTAATATTTTTTCCATCCCTCACGTCTAAACTATCATTTGTGTTATTGATAGGTGCTTCCTCCACCAGCTTACCACATCGGTTACACCGACGGCGCCAGTTGTTGGACACAAAATCTCACTTCGGCAGCTTGGGCCCTCTATACCTGCTCACATGAACTGCTCCACTCTAGCGGCATATGTTTGGGTTCAACAACCAACAGCCAAGCCGAGTACACTTCCATCAATGGCATCCTTGTTGATGTTCGTCGTCATCGTATTCGTCACCTTAGCGTCTTTCTTGACTCCCAACTAGTCGTCCTCCAGCTCAACAATGTGTACCATGTCTGTGATCCTTGCCTCTTTCACAAATACCTGCAAATTAGACTTTTATCTCGACATTTTGATTTCATTACATTTACACATATTCCAAGACAATTGAATCAAATTACAGAAAACCTAGCTAACATTATACTCGATTGGCATATATCACATTAAGATATCTCTACACACACATAAACCATCAAGAGCCTGTCACAGCATATATAGCTTAGACATCATCAACACATTAAAAAACACATCTGAACATCACAAAGACCCCAAAATGTATACTCATATATATATATATATATATATATATATATAAATCGGCCAACAGTGCCATCAAATTGTTTACATACACATAAAATACATCGTATACAAAATCCACAAGCCAATGAAGCACCTCGGTACAAAACTGGTGCCACTACACCAAAATGGGCTCACCAACCTATATACAAAAATACAAGCATACATAGAGCGACACTCAAGGTGCCTCTAGAGCACCACCTCCTGCCCCTCCCTCAAGCGATGGTGCCCCACCCACTATCGGTCCCTTCAGACCTAGAGGTAACCGCCCGATCATCGCAGCACCTGCTACTGCTACTCGCCACACCACGGTCTTCCATGTCAGCAGTACTCCCAAACACTGCTCCAGGACGCCCTCGTCCTGGATGCACGACCACATGCCCTCAAGCACTCCCTGTAGAATCGCCTCTAAGTGGCAATGAATATCCTCAAAATCTCCCCCGGCCTCCACCGGAGGAGCATGCGATGGCCTGGCACCAGGGTCATCAAAATGGCATCTCCTAGCCACTCTCTTGTAACCAGTTGGTCTCGCCTCAACATCCTCACGCCAACGTCTCTCTCCTGCCCACGGCTCTCCCCACGATGGTCTCACTGGCCCCTGACGAGATGGATCTCTCATCAACTCAACCTCATGCCCGCGAGGTCCGACATCTGCACATACAAACAACCAAATGATAGTATCAACATCTATACATAAATACACATGTCATGCTATCACAAAAATCAACATATCAAAATCAAAAACATACCTCGGTGGTTGAACACCTCCCCTGGAGGTAACATCATATCCGGATCACCCCAGAAGTCAACCCCACAGTATGGATATTGCAGTATGATCTGCAACATCTACCACCACACCTGTGCACCCTCAGCCATGAAAAAATGGCCACCCTCACCACCACCATGGCGAATCAAAATCGTCGACCATCGCCTCAATCGTGCCTCTCGCGCACCAGGTGCACCCAATAAAACTCTGGGGTGCAACATCGGCACCCTCTCCAAAAACTAGGCCACCAAGATGGACCCAAAGGCAAAGTCCCCTAAGTTCATAGTCTGACACCTGTCCAACTGCCCTACCATCTTAGCATGCAACATCAAGCCCTAGGCAAAATGCTCTCCTGCCATTTCCCTTCCCATAATCCTCAGCTGACCACCACTGATCTGCTGAGTCGCGAGGGACCCATATACCCTCACAATCATCGTTGCTACATAGCGATGAACTAAATCATCCATCACCCTGATACTCACTACAGAGCCTGACATGAAGTTCTCCCTCGAACAATACCTTCGGCCCAAGGTAGCTAACTGCACGTCCCCAGGTAACACAAGCTTCGTCTGTACGGGCGTTCCCCGAAAAGGGAGCCCAGTCAGAAAGTACACATCCTCCACCGCAATGAAGGCTAGATGCTCTCCCCACACCATAAAACAATGCAGATCCAGACTCCACATCCGGACCAAAAACTACAGAAGATACTCTTGAGCCCGTATCAATGGGAACTCGAAGAATTTCAGCAGCCCACAAGCTACCAAAGTCGCATGAACCCTCGGCTCCTCAATATCCATGACATACCTTAGATGTGACCAGTCTCGCTCTCGGAAGTGGACCGACATCATACAAATGATCGTCTGCAACCACATAATCCAGCCCTAGATCAGCCATCTTGACCATAAAACACATTAAAATCTCCAAAAAAACTGAGTTTTGCACCCATCAGCCTTACCTCCAAGGTACGGTTGTTTAACCCATAGGCACGCACATATGCACGCCTGTTCACCCCACATGTGTGCACACATGCACACCTATTCATCCCACAAGTGCACATGAGTGCGCGCCTGTCCGCCATACAGAGGCGCCTCCATGCACCCCTGTCATGAACACAGGCGTGCATCACAGCATGCCTATCCACTAAGCAGTCGCACACCCATGTGCAGTTGTGTAGAAAACAGGCGCACATACCATGCATGCCTTTGTCCCCCCTATGGGAACACCCATGCGCGGATATCTGGATAACAGGCACGCACCCATGCGTGCATATTTCTACATCTCCTGCGCACTAGGGGGCCCACACCCATAAAAACCCCTATACGGCCCTCCGTACAGGCCCTGCCCATAAATTGAAAACCTACTTCTATGCAGGACGATAAGACTACTAACCTAAAGCTCGCTGGTCCTGAATCGGCTGCCTCATTCTCTCGAAATCTCCAAATCTCCTCTGAATACCTCTCATCCAGTCACTCTGACAGCAAGTACAAATGAGATGGAAATGTGGGCCCTACAGCTATATATAGCCCTTTTTGCCAAACTTCCAAACCCCATTTCGGGAGCTCCGGGTATCCGTTTTTTGATCCATCTTCAGCCATGGGATCAGTGTCCCGTCACCTACATCAAGACAGTCCCCGAGCCATTTTTTATCCCTAGCCCCCGGGGCGCCATTTTTTCATACTCGTCTAGGTACGCATGCTCATGTTCAAAATTATCAAATAAATGTTTGTATGTTCGATTCTCTTCAGATATTGTTCACATCGGGTATTTCGTTTTTCATGTGTACAGGTACTTCGTCATCATACATCAGTGCCACCCCTTCAGGTATATAATCAACACTGGCATGTAATCATTCCCTCTAAATCTCAATTTCATCTCTAGTCACACTCTCTGACATTTGCCTTTAGGATCCCCATCTCCAGCTCTACAGTACCGACACCTCCATTTCATTTTGGGTACTGTCACCTGGTAGCACTCCCCCCCACATGAGTTGTCCCATTCATAGCACCCTTTCGCACTTTGACACTCATGTTGTTTTTCAACCCTTTAGGGATGGGAGTCCCAATAGTCTTACATCATGTCATGAATTAGCTACATACTCCTTCTCCTCATTTTTCTATATTTCCCAATGGACTCCCAGGTTATCTCTTCAAGGCTCTATTTTGACTACGCCTCCGTAGTATCATTAACCCTCCATTTCCTCCACAATCAGTTTGTCACTCCACAAATTTCCCTTCTTATCATCTACTTCATACAGAAACCCACCCATGGGGCCCCCAACCTCCACCAGTTCTCCAAGCACATTGTGCCCTCACCGGCTCAACCATATTACATTGGGGCACCCGTTTTTGTATTTGTACACTCATCCCAAATTATTCTTTATAAATTGTAAAAGGCCTTTGTTTCCATCATTTACATATCTTTTTGTCGTCACCTTTGGTGACCTTCTTCCCTTTTTTGGCAAACGCAACCCATGTCTCCCTTGGTTGGGGCACTCCTTATCATCTACTCCTGTTGACATCGTCCATATACTCTGAGTATCCCACAGGCCACTTACCTCTGCTCTCTGAGTTTGTCCACTATGTCCCGCCTCTGGCACAACTTATCCCACGTCTTGTTGTCCCCCTAACAGTCAACCTAGTTGAACGGTTGCAGTCACTCATACTTCGCATATACCCCCAACCAAGGTCAGTCTTGAGTCTTCATACATCTTGATTTCGTCCATGTACCTCCTCAGTTCCTAACCTCACCTAGTATATTTCATGAATCCCTTTGCTTCTTGGAGTTGCGTCCCCCTTTTGTCGACATCAGCACAGTTTATAGAAGGGCGATAGTATCTTGACTCTCATTACCTTTCCAATGAGAGGTCTCGAACAACACATGGAGAACCATAATTTCTCCCTCCTATCGTTGACCCTGTAACATTCGACTTCAACACTTTCTCATGTTACAGTGGGTCTTACTTTGTGACTATTGCAGTTATTCTTATATTTTCCAAAGACCTATGAACTTGGTTGGGCTATCAATGCCTACAGAATCTATGATACTTCTTACAGGTGTCATTTCCTACTATTCAAAGTATGTTCCTCCTCAGAATTGTCTTTTGCCTTTATCACAAATTCCCCCGAGGGAACTGCAGTTGTCTACATCAACACACCGTTTCAGTTACTATACAATACCATTCTTTTTTGAGTTACATGACACGAGCATGGGGCATGCCCACCTCGTTTGTACACAATTTATTTTTACACACCTTATGGAAGGTTGGGTTCTACAGGTTCCCTTCTCCCTCCAACGGGTCACTCTTGATACTCTCACTATCATTCTCTCTTACAACGGCATTCTCAGTAGAAGAAACATTAATGAATTTTGGTTATACGTATGCTCCTAACCTCATCCATCAGGGGGCATATTTTATCACTAAAATTTCGTCTGCAAATGGTTACAGAAATCCAGCATCTTCAGACAGTTATGAGGTCACCCATGGACCAAAATTACCACAAAAGCATTTCCAAAAGGTCCAAAACTATACAACCAGTGATAAAATTAAGGTGCGTTGTGACTACACAGGGCACATGTGCACATGCGCGATCCAGAAACGCACTAAAAGAACACATGCACACAATGCACGACTGTGGTCGCTAAAAGCCATGCACATATGAGAACGGCACATTTATGAGATTGGTCGGCCTCCCACCCACTTCTGGTTCAGCTTCCAAGTTAATTTGACACCCAAATCTCAGCTGAATCCGACTAGGTGGCTGGTCAAAGACCTAAAAATGTCCTAAATATCCTCTTTTCACACTATAAGTTGGTTGCACAATACCTCAAAGAGGTGCTATAAAACAAGGCCATGGGTGCACTTCATTTTCAAGGAATTCATTTGCAAGGTTATGTTGTTGCTATTCTCTTGGGGAATCCTCTTTTCTCATCAAGAGCATACTAGCATCATTACATTGGGCAATCCATCTCACCTCTTGAGTGGATTAGCTTGGGATTCTTTCACCATTTCATTCAAAGTTGTAAGAAGAGCTTAGTTGTGGGGGTCCAAGAGCCCTCCCTTGGAGGAAGAAGGGACCCAAAGTCCTCTTTCTTCTTGGTGTTTTCTTTCACTAATATAATCCTTACCATTGGTGACATGAGCCTTATCGGTTTTTTGTTCTTATGTCCTTATGCTCAATAGTTTAGTTGTTCTTTTGTTTCTTAGTTTAATTCTTAGCTTATTCTTTTATGTTTCTTTTTCTAACCCTTTCCTTTACAGTTGTCTTGCTTAGCTAACCCAACTAAGCTTGTAAGCACCTCTGTTTTTCTCATTTATGTGACAAAAGAGGCGCAACATCAGTGCAGAGCACGAAGGTGAAATTAGTGGACATGCTAGTTCACGACCCATAATCAACCAACGTCGTTGATCTCGTTGGGAATGGAATATCAACGCCCAGGATTAGATAGAGTTGGGCAAGCACTTCCCAAATCGCAGATATTGGATCCTAATATCACTGTGAATCATCGATCTATGAATGGAGATCGATGGTGGGGAATCATTGCGGAGCATCGAGGAGAAATTAGCGGACGTTCTAGTTCACATACTGCAATTCAGCAACGTTGTTGATCTCGTTTGGTTGGAGGATCAATGACCACGATTTGACCGAGTTGGACGAGTACTTTTCCGATTGCAGATATTGATCTCATTGATAAAGCGTGAGCACGTTGGGGCCCCGCAATCACTGTGAACCGTCGATCGACGAACAAATCAGTATTGGCTGAATCATGACCGTCAGACCTAGAAAAGTTTCTAGGTGGATAGGCGTGAGCTCCTTTGGAAATACATAGAGTAACAGAGTCCATCTGTGACGCCAATCTAAGAATAGGGACACGTGGTGGAAATTCGTTGACTTCGGGTGTAATCACTATGGTAGAAAGCAAGTGGGGAAAGATTGAAACTCTTGAAGGCCGAAGGGCCAAAGTACTTCGGAGGAAAAAGATTTGGAGTGCTCGGAACCTCTGAACGACAAAGCCCGAAGAAGATCATAATCGTCGATCACAAGGGACGTGTGGCACTTGATCTGTAACTCCAGGTACAGAGTAATTCGGAGGAAAAATGTGTAGGAATGTTTGAAACTCCCAAATGTTGAATTCCCAAAGTAAATCAGGGTCATCGAAATCCCCAAGGACACGGGGTGTCCGATTGTGAAGTTCAGAGGTTTTCCACTTTGGAGGATTCGTGTGGTGGTCGTCTTGGTGCCTATTGTCTTGGTTTCTATGAATAGCCCATGGTCATATGCAAGTATAGGGGGAATGAAAGAACCCAGAGACCTTGGAAGAGGATACATGCCTACTCTGAGCTCGTCTCAAAGAATGGAGATCATGGCTGGAAGTCTCTGGAAGAGAAGAATGGAATAGAGACCCCTTAATGAGGGTATTGTTCTCTCAAGAAGAAAGAAATTTCCAAGCCCCATCGTGGGTGTGTTACAAATTGGTATCAGATCATGGTTACAACACTTGGCTTGCTTGGGCTCATGGACGATTCACTTAAAAACCATATTTAGAGTACTTCTAAGAGTGACACCCTATCTTACCTCTTTCTTAAAAGAGCCTGGTTAAAATTTTATTGAGGAAAGGAATGAAAATTTCTACTGTGTGTGTGCATTTAAATAAATTTGAAATATGTATTGTTCATAAACTAATAGATTGTTGGCTAACAACAAGTGTTTTTTCAACACTCAAGCAGTCAGCAAATCACAGGAAAACTTCAAGAAAGGATGGTGTCATGCTATGAAGGAATCTGACCAAAGGAGGGCAGTGGAGACCCCTCCGGATCTGGTTGAAATAGTAAGGAGCCTCAGGGCCGAATTATAGAGTTGCAAGACCGACAACAAGAAGTTGATAAAAGAGAAAGAAAAATAAATAGAAATTAACACAGTCTTATTGTAGAGCTTATCTGAAATACAGAGGCAACTGTAGCATGAACTTGCAACCAGTCACGTGTATTGAAAACATGTGAAGAGAATTCAAAGTCCACCTAAGATCCGAAAACATGGCCCCATAAGTGACCACACTAGGAGAAGTACCTCGAAGAAGGCCCAACCTGGAGGCAGGGGACATTCATTGGGAGAGTCCTCTGAAAAGGAATCTAGCAACTCCGAGGGATCTTCTAGTAGAAAAACTAGATCACATTCTCAAAGGAAAGGAAATAAGCGAAAGCATTCCAAAAGTAGTGATCCTGAAGAATTCAAGAAAGCCAAACCACCCTCTTTCGATGGAGAGATTAAGAAAGGGGAAGAGGCTGAAGCTTAGCTACTTGGTTTAAAGAAATACTTTAGAGTCCATGGCTACTCTGAAAACTTGAAGGTTTGAATAGCCATCTTCAACCTAAATGGAAAGGATTGCATTTGGTGGGAAGACCTTAGGAATGTAAAAGGATTCCATGAGAAGGACTTGTCATGGAAACCGTTTGAGAAATACTTCAGGAAGAAATATCTCTCAGAGAAATACATGGTTGGGAAGACTAAGGAGTTCTATGAACTCAGGCTGGGATAGTTCACCAAAGATGAATATGTCAATAAATTCCTTGAGCTATTGAGGTATGTACCTTACATAAAGGATGAAAAGGTAAAAGTGCATCGATTTATTAGTGGTTTACCTTAGACCTACTGGGACAGGATTGAGTTTGACGAACCAAAGAACTTATAAGAGACCATCCGGAAGGAAAGGTATTTTTATGAATAGTTCAGGAGTGATACATGACCTCACCAGGACTGGAAGAAGAAGAGTAGTTCGAGATTCAATAAGAAGGGGTTTAAATCCTCAAGATTTAAGAACTATGGGAAGGGTTCTAGGATGAGCCTTCCTACTATAAGTTTGTATCAAAAAAAATTCCCCTCTCAGAGTGGAAATAATCCTTTTGAGGCAGTACTAGGAAAGAATGATAACCCAAAGAAAGAACCCTTAAAATGATGGGGTTGTGTAGAAGAACATATGTTGAGGGATTGTCCACACAGACAACAGAACAGTAGGAGAGTCTACAATATCCAAGAAGCTACCACCGTCAATGATGTGACTAGGAGCATGCCACAAATTTATGCAGCCTTGGATAATAATCAAGCCGACCACCAAGCTTCAATGGTGGAAATGGAAGGTATGATTGCCAACCATATAGTTTCTATTTTAATTGACCCTGGTTCTAATTTGAGTTATGTGGCCCCTCATACTGTTGATAAGTGTAAATTGGAACCACTTAGACATGTTAAGTCATGGTTGGTACTACTAGCCACTGGGACCAAAACAAAAGTAGCAGAGGCCATACCAGCTTGCCAATTCATCATGGATGGATTGCCCACCCGAGCGACCCTTAACATACTTCCCCTGGGATCTTATGACTTGTTGATTGGTATGGACTGGTTGGCTTCTTATAAAACTAAGTTGGATTGTTACCATAAAACTTTATAATGTGTAAATGAAGAAGGGAGAAATATAACCCTCCAAGGGATTCAGAAGCCTGTCTAAGTGAGACAAATACCATCCCTTCAAATGAAAAAGTATTGCAGAAAGGGGTGTCATTTATATGCAATACATGTGTTGGAATCCAATGATGATGACAAACCAAACCTAGAGGACCACCCCATACTAAGAGACTATAAAGATGTGTTTCCAGAAGAGGTACCGGTTCTACCTCCGAGAAGAGACATTGAATTCTCGATAGAACTTGCACCAGGAGCAGTGCCAGCATCTAGAACGCCCTATAGGATGAGTATGCCAGAGTTGGTTGAGCTCAATATACAACTAAAGGAGATGATGGAGAAAGGATACATCCAACCCAGGTGTATTTCCATGGGGAGCACCCATCTTTTTTGTGAAAAAGAAAGATGGCACACTCCGACTGTGCATAGATTATAGACAACTCAATAAGACAACCAGAAAGAACAAGTACCCCTTACCAAGAATCAATGACTTGTTTGAACAATTGGGAGGTGCTTCCATTTTCTCAAAGATTGACTTAAGGTCTGGATACCATCAAGTCTGAATTAAGGATGAAGACATCCACAAAACAACCTTCAGGACGAGGTATGGTCACTATGAATTTGTGGTGGTGCCATTTGGGTTAACCAATTCCCCCGCCACTTTTATGTGCTTGATGAATAATGTACTTAACAAATTTTTGGACAAATTTGTATTATTTTTCATTGATGATATCCTCATCTACTCTAAGAATAGAGAGGAGCATGAAGAACATCTTAGACTCATACTTTAAGTACTAAGAGAGCATCATCTCTACGCTAAGTTTAGCAAGTGCGACTTTTTCCGGAAACAAGTCCATTACTTAGGCCATGTTATTTCTAAAGAAGGGGTGGCAGTAGACCCTGACAAGATCAGATCTATTATGGAATGGCCTACCCCAAAGGATGTATCTGATATAAGATCCTTCATTGGCTTAGCAAGATATTATAGAAGGTTCATAAAATGGTTTTCCAAGATTGGTTGTCCAATCACTACCCTTCATAAAAAGGGGGTTAAATTCACTTGGACATCAAAATGTGAAGAAAGATTTCAAGAACTAAAATACCTCCTGACCCATGCACCCATGTTGAAGATTCCAAACCTTGATAATGACTTCCTCGTGTGTACAGATGTCTGGAAGGAAGGACTCGGAGGATTCCTTATGCAAGAGGGACTTGTAATTTGCTACGCGTCCAGGAAATTGAATGAGAATGAAATCAATTATGTGACCCATGATCTAGAGTTGGCCGCCATAGTGCATGCTTTAAAAATGTGGAGGCATTACCTCCTGGGTAGGAGATTTGTACTAATGGAAAACGACTGTGGGTTGAGGCACCTGTTTGAT
Source organism: Picea sitchensis (assembly GCA_010110895.2). Classification (NCBI taxonomy): domain Eukaryota; kingdom Viridiplantae; phylum Streptophyta; class Pinopsida; order Pinales; family Pinaceae; genus Picea; species Picea sitchensis. Next base: position 11,505 of record SNQJ01S0089344.1, read on the forward strand.
CAACCAAAACTCAATGCTAGACAAGCTAGGTGAATGGCTCTCCTTAGTGAGTTCGACTTCAAAATCAAACACATCATAGGGAAGGAAAATAGGGTGGCAGATGCCCTTAGCAGAAGTATGAAAATGATTCACCTGGAAGCAGTAAGCACCTGTGAAACGAATGTCAGAGAAAGGATCATGAATGCACAAGAAATAGATGAATTCTTCAAGACTGTGACCTCATACCTAAGGCAAGATCCTACAGGGATAAAGTATGAAGGCTATCAAATGCTCGATGAATGCCTACTAACCTACATAAACAAATTGTTTATTCCAAGTTGTGACAACTTGAAGAGATTCATAATGGATGAAATACACAAGAGACCATATATTGGTCACCCAGGATATTAGAAAATGATCACGGCCACTAGGAAACAATTCTATTGGCCTAGAATGAAAAAGGACATAGCCGACTATCTAGCTAAGTGCCTAGAATGCCAGCAAGTTAAGGAATAACACCGGTACCTAGCAGGGTTGTTACAGCCCCTACCAATTCCAGAATGGAAATGGGAAACCATTTCCATGGATTTCATCACCGGATTACCAAGATCGACTAAGAAGAATGATTCCATCATGGTAGTGATGGACAAACTGAGTAAGTCTGTTGATTTCGTTTCTGTCAAGTCAACTTGCAAGGCAATAGATATTGCCAACATCTTCATGAAGGAGATATTCAGACTGCATGGCATGCCTAGGGAAATTGTATCTGACAGAGACACCAAATTTACTTCAAGACTTTAGAAATCCTTAATGGATGGTTTTGAGACTAAATTGTTGTTCAGCATAGCCTACCACCCTCAAACTGATGGACAGACAAAAAGAGTAAACCAAATATTAGAAGATATGCTAAGGATGCATGTAATGCATCAACCTAAGAAGTGGGAAGACTACCTACCATTGGTAGAGTTTTCCTACAACAACGGTTATAAAGAATCCTTGAAGATGAGCCCTTTTGAAGACCTCTATGGTAGACAGTGAAAGATTCCAATCAACTGGACTAATCCAGTGGAAAAAATTACAATCAGACCGGACATGCTGAAAGAAATGGAGCAACAAGTGATTCAGATAAAACAAAATCTGAAAATTGCTCAGGATAGATAGAAGAGCTATGCCGACCGAAAGAGAACTCACAAAGAGTTCAATACAAGAGACCATGTTTATCTCAGAGTTAGACCGAGGAAGATTTCCCTGAGAATGGGAACTTGTGCCAAGATGGCACCTCGGTATTGTGGACCCTTTGAAGTCTTAGATAGAGTGGGACCTATAGCCTATAGGCTAGCACTTCCTCCCACAGTAAAGGCACATANACAAGTTCCCATTCTCAGGGAACTTGTGCCAAGATGGCACCTCGGTATTGTGGACCCTTTGAAGTCTTAGATAGAGTGGGACCTATAGCCTATAGGCTAGCACTTCCTCCCACAGTAAAGGCACATAATGTTTTCCGTGTTTCATTATTGAAGATATATGTACATGATTCTAATCATATAATTTACTGGTTTGTGATCCAGGTGGAGCCGGACGGAGAATTCCTGCCACAACCTCAATGCATACTAGACAGGAAGGAAACCTCACTCAGGAACCGAACCATTACACAGGACAAGGTGCAGTGGAAACACTTTGGCCCATATGAGACTACGTGGGAAATGGACGATGCCATGAGACAGGAATATCCGATTTTGTTTACTCATGTATATACATATCATGTTGACAGATAGAACATCGAGGATGATGTTCCTTTAAGGGGGAGGGAATTGTAACACCCTGTTTCCCCCAGTTTGTAATTATAACTATATTCGCCAAGGAACTATGGAAAACTCAAAGGTGTGAATGTTTGAATTGATGGACCTTTGTATAAAAGGTCGATGAATGTAAATTATGTTATTTTAATAGAAAATGGATACGTGTTGCATGACTGCTGGAAAGGGGATGTGCTAAGAGAGACCACGAATTCTATGAAAAGGTGGTGGAGGGGACCATGAATGATTGTGTTAACCTCCACCGAACCAGTAATTTGCTCGATTTAATTGCTCAGGATCAGAGCAACCCTCTGATCTAGGAATGAATTACAGTCAGGATGGTAGGTGGGAAGACCTCCTCAAGAGTTAATGAGGGGATGCGGAAGACCGCCCATTTGTAAGGCTTCCAGACCTGACCATGGACTGAGAATTCAAGCCACACGCAATATTGTTGAAGAAGGCAAGAAAGGAAGCATGGTGGGAAGAGGAAGACCTATGAAGAGTGCAGAGACGAGAGCCTAATCTCTCGGGTCTGAGGAAGGAATGAAAAAAAATGGGGGAGTGAGTTCTGATCCCAGAAAATCGAGATTGAACCGGGAGAAGGAGAGTAACCTCCGTTCGTATCTATTTCTGTATTGGGAGAAAGAGAGTAACATTTTTTCCTAACTTCCGTTGAGATGGAAGAAAGAGATTGAATCTCAAAGCATCGTGGTCTAAGCTCGGGGGTGGCCAGTGGTAAAGCCATTAAGAGTGACTAAGCCTATGGTTGGGTGGAAACGAGCACCCCTTTCAGCAGTCGCATCATGCCTTATGGTTCTAATAAGTGTTTTTCATGCCTTGTGCTATGAATTGGAAATAATGGATGCATGCATATATTTATGTGTCTATAAATGTTTTCTGCATTAAAATGATTAAGTTATGAGTATGCGTTTGTTCCCTTGAGAGCTTATGCTTCTACTTGATTTTCAATATGCTCCAGTTTAATCCTTCGAAGGCGTTTCTCCCCAAGAAATTACATCACAATCCCAGAGTCAGAGCAAGCCTCTTGGCACTTCTACCGTCTCGGTAATTTCACGAGTTTACCTTGCCCTGTTTCAAAGCTTAAAGTTTTGTGATTTAGGGAGGCATTTCCTTCAGACCAGTAATTTAAGAGACTTTGAACTCGCACCTGAGTCCTTAATCAAAAACCCGGCTAAGAGTAGAGTTCATAGTCCAAGAGTCATCTGAGGGTCCATGTGACCTGGGTCTATGAACCCTGTGCTAAAAGGAGTTAGCTCATGAAGGTTTCGGAACTTCAGGAGTTTGAAGCTCTGAGGTGTCAAATTTCACGATAGTCAATGTTACCCGAACTACTGAAGAAACGACAGTCGTAGATGACTTAAGAACCTGATAGTGGAGATGGATGCGAGCCGTTCATCGGGAGGAGAAGCTATCCCGGTCGTCAAATTGACTAAAAGACCCACTAGATTTAACAAGTCAAACACCAGCCACTCGATTAAATTGATGGTTGGGAATCATTGTGGAGCGCGAAGGTGAAATTAGTGGGCATGCTAGTTCACAGCCCGCAATCAACCAATGTCGTTGATTTCATTGGGAATGGAAGATCAATGACTAGGATTAGATAGACTCAGGCGATCACTTCCCAAATCGTGGAGATTGGATCCCGCAATCACTGTGAATCGTCGATCTATGAATGGAGATCGATGGTGGGGAATCATTGCGGAGCGTGGAGGAGAAATTAGTGAAATTCACCAACAATGTTGATCTCATCAGGTTGAAGGATCAATGACCACGATTTGACCAAGTTGGACGAGTACTTTTCAGATTGCAGAGATTGAGCTCACTGATAAAGCATGAGGACGTTGGGGCCCCACAATCACTATGAACCGTCGATCGACGAACAAATCGGTATTGGCCGGATCATGACCGTCAAACCTAGAAAATTTGGTAGGCGGATAGTCGTGATCTCTTTTGGAAATCCACAGAGTAACAAAGTCTATCTGTGTCATTGATATGAGAATAGGGACACATGGCGAAAATCCATCGACTTTGGGTGTAAGCACTCCAGGAGAAAGAGAGTGGGGAAAGGTTGAAACTACTGAAGGCCGAAGGGAAAAAGTGATTTGCAGTCATCGATCTATGGGAGACACGCGTCAACGGATCGTCGACTTCGGGTGTAAGCACTTCGGGAAAAAGTGAGTGTGGAGTGGTTGACACTCCTGAAGCCCGAAGAGTCAAAGTAGATCTGAGTCATCCAAGCCAAAGGGATAGGTGTCGTCAAATCCTGCACTTCGGAGGAAAGTCACTCCGAGAGAAAGCGAGCGTGGAGTGGTTGACACTCCCGAAGCCCGAAGATCTGAAGTAGATCTGAGCCATCTAAGACAAAGGGACAAGTGTCGTTAGATCTTGCACTTCGGAGGAAAGTCACTCTGGGAGAAAAGGGGAAGTGTTGAACAAGAACTCCCGAAGGCCGGAGAGACGGAGTTCATCTGAGTCGTTCATCAGCTGAGTAAGGTGTCATCAAATCTTCCATTTCGGAAGATAGGCACTTTGGAGGAAAGTGGGGTCACGAGAGTGGAGAACTCCCAAAGTACATCGTGACCGTCGATTTGAAAGAGACACGCGTTGACATATCGTCGACTTCGGGTGAAATCACTTTGGGAGAAAAGGTGGTGTGAGCATCCGAGACTCTCGAACACTGAAGTCCCAAAGTGGACCTGAGCCATTGATTAAAATGGATGCGTGGCGCCTGATATGGAACTACAGGTACGAAGTACTTCGAAAGAAAAAGAGTTGGAGTGCTCGGAACCTCTGAACATCGAAGCCCAAAGAAGATCATAACCATTGATCACAAGGGATGCATGGCGCTCGATCTGTAACTCCGGTTACGGAGTACTTCGGAGGAAAAAGATGTAGGAACATTTGAAACTCCTGAATGTCGAAGTCCCAAAGTAAATCAGGGTCGTCGAAATCCCCGAGGACACATGGTGTCAAATTGTGAACTTCAGAGGTTTTCCACTCCGTAGGATTCACGTGGTGGTCATCTTGGCCCCTGTTTTCTTGGCGTCTGGTACTAGACCGTGGTCATATGCAAGTATAGGGGGAATGAAAGAACCCGAAAACCTTGGGAGAGGATATCTGCCTGCTCTGAGATCGTCTCGGAGCATGGAGATTGTGGCTGGAAAGCTCTGGAAGAGCATAATGGAATAGAGACCCCTTAATGAGGGTATTGTTCTCTCAAGAAGAACAAAATTTTTATGCCCCGTCGGGGGTGTGTTACACTCATGCTTTTGTGCCATGGCCTAACCCTTTCCCAATGCTTGCTAGACTTTTCCCTAAAAGTTATCTCTAGGATCATCTAAAAAACATGCTTTAAGAGCATATCTACGGGTTACCCTAGTGCAACATGCGGACATCTGTTCCTTTCCTCACTGCAACCTGCGGATGCCCTCATTTTTGGTGAAAAATAAAATAATTTTGTGTTTTCGGGCAGGTTTTTCAGTTGGGATCAATTCCCAATGACCCTTGCTCGTACACAATAGAATCCAACGCCCCAAACCTTTTGGGAAGATATAAAACAATCATTGAGGGCTAAGGAGGGGACAAGTCCATTAGTGCAAAATTATGTTGCTAGCATCTAGCAAGCCTTCTTTCCCTATATTCTCTGAGCAACATCCCCTTTAATCTGGAAACTCCTTTTCCAGAGCTTATTTCTTCTTTATATGACTATAGGGTGTCTCCTTATCCATATCTAAGTCATTGAGAGAAGTCTTTATCGGTTGAGTTGATTCTTGAAGATTCCCATAGAAACCCAGACAGTTGGCTTCAAAACGGTGCCTCAGTGTAGACAAGGTTGTAACTTACCTTTTCCAGTTGTTGGTAACAAAAGAGCTTGTTTTCCCCCAAAGTTTTCTTCATTGTACATTTATCTACATGTTTATTTCACATATGACATATTACATGCACATGTTTATAATCGTATAACCACTTTCGTCGCAGCCCTAGTTTTGTATCTGTCTTGCAAGTTAATTTCAGCAGAAGATCAGGAGCTCTTTGGCGAATTGAGGCAGGGGTCGACATCAAACGAGAGAACAAGGTGCACCTTCTTTTCTCCTCTCTATCCCTACCTTCTCCTAAATAAAGTAGTTGTTTTATTTGATTTTTGTCTGTTTGTCAATGTGGGGAGATAGTTATCTCTTTCACATGGTCTTGATCTGCTGTGATTACAACCCACGATACAGTGATCTCTTTCACTTGGTCTTGATCTGCTGTGATTACAACCCACGATCACAGGGGCAAAATCCCTTAATCAATAATCATGAATGGGACTGCCCACATGTTATTGGAAACTAAATTAGTGGACTAGTATTCTAAGCGTGGAATTTTGGAGAATGCACGCCAATTGTTTGACAAAATGTTGCAGCAAAATGTGTTTGCATGGACTGAGATAATTGATGACTATGTCAGGCATGGGTGCTGGGAAGAAAATCTTGCTATTTACTGCCAAATGCATGAAGAAGGTGTCCGGTCAGAACATTTTATTTTCCCCAAAGTTCTGAGGTCGTGTGCTCAATTAGCAGTTCTGCAAGATGGCAAGGAGATCCATACCCGCATAATCAGAAGTGGATAGGAATCAAATGCATATGTGGCAAATGCTCTCATGGATGTGTATGTTAAATGTGGGAGTATACAAGAGGCACGCCGAGTCTTTGAAAAAATAGCTCAAAGGATTCTAATATCCTGGAACACCATGACTGCAGGCTATCCTCACGGTGGGCGGATCAATGATGCATCCGAGCTTTTTCGACAAATGCACCATGAAAATGTGGAACCAGATGTGGTTACATTGAATGCCATGGTCACGGGTTATGCAAACTGCGAGCAGTGTGACGAGGCCTTGAAGCTCTTTCAACAAATGCGACACGACAAATGCCTACAGCCAAACGTGATCTCGTGGAATGCCATGATTGTAGGTTACTCACAGAATGGGTATCACGGTAAGGCCTTGTAACTTTTTCATGAAATGCAGCAATATGGTGTAAAACCCGACTCATTTACCATCTCTAGCATGCTTTCCACATGTACCCATGTAGCAGCTTTACAACATGCAAAGGAAATCCATGACATACATAGTCAGGAGTTCTTGTGAGTTACATTCTTCTGTGGCAAGTGCCGTTGTGGCTATGTATACAGGATGTGGGAATATAGAAGATGCTCGCCAGGTGTTTGACAAAATGGCTAAGAAAAATGTGGTATTGTGGAATGCAATGATTGCTGGTTATTCCCAAAATGTTTACAGTAGTCATGTATTGAAACGCTTCTGGCATATGCAATTGGTACAGGTAAAATCCAATTCGGTCACAATGGCAGGTGTTCTTCCAGCATGTACAGGATTGGCAATGTTGCAACAGGGCAAGGAGATTCATGATTACATAATTAGAAGTGGTGTTGGCAATAGTGTTCCTGTATGGAATGCTCTCATAGACATGTATGCCAAATGTGGTTGTATAAACAATGCACATGGGATCTTCGACAAGATGCCTGAAAGAGATGTGGTCTCTTGGACTACAATGATCACAGGTTATGGTGTACATGGGCATGGTAAATATGCCCTTGCACTCTTTTCCCAAATGCAACAAACAGGCATAAATCCAAATCGCAGTACATTCACCTGTGTTATGCCTGCTTGCAGTCATGCAGTTCTACTGGATGAAGGTTTGGATTACTTTTATTGCATGAGTCGAGATCATCAAATGAAACCTAGCATGGAGCAATATGCATGCATGGTCAACCTTCTTGGTCATGCTGGGTGGTTGGATGAGGCACACAAGTTTATTGACAAGATGGCATTTCAACCTAATGCTTTTTTGTGGGGCGCCTCACGTAGTGCATCCAGAATTCATTCCAATAGGATAATATGCTACGAAACAGCTTTATGAATTAGAACCTGAAAATGCAGGCAATTATGTGTTGATGTCAAAGATCTATGCTGCAGTGGGTAGATGGGATGGTGTTTCAAAGGTGAGAAAAACAATGGAAGACTTGGGATTGAAAAATCCTCCAGGTTGCAGTTGGATCGAGGCTAAGAACAGGCTGCATGCATTTGTTAAAGGAGAAATATTGCACCCACAAATAAAGGAAATCTATGCAAAACCGGATAGCTTGGTTGGGGAGATCAAGAAGGCAGGATATTTTCCTGATACAAACTTTGTGTTGCATGATGTTGGGGAGGAGGAGAAAGAATACATTCTTCATTGCCACATCGAAAATCCGGCCATTTCTTTTGGGCTCTTCAATACATGCCCTGGAACTCCAATCCGCGTCATTAATAATCTTCATGTGTGTGGTGATTGCCATACTGCCACTAAGTTTATATCCAGAATTGTTGAGCGAGAAATCATTATCAGGGATGCCAACCGTTTCCATCATTTCCTGGATGGGCATTGTTCGCGTGGGGATTATTGGTGATTCTAATCTAAATAAGCAACAAATATGACCTTTAATAGCACTAACTTCATGCATATTATCTACCTGACCTTAAAGCCACGGCCTAGGCATCATTTCTACTATGGACATTGCAGTGCTTTGCATAATGTTGGGAACAGGGGGTTGTAGTCCTTCATGATTCTGTTTTCTCTTTGAAATTGGTGAAGAGAGAAGGATGCCTTCTATCCAAAGAGAAAAGATGGCCTTTTCCTTGGGGTTTCTTAATTGAATTTCAGGCACCCCTCCAGATTTCTTAATTGAATTTCAGGCACCCCTCCAGACAATCGAGGAACTCTGTATGTGTGATTATTGCTACACTGGCGTCAACTTATCCAAATGTGAAAAACAATTGAAATGCGTAGAGGTTGTTTCCATCATTTCATGAATGGACTGTTTTCTGATAGGAGTTATTGGCGATGCTAATTCAGACAAGCAACCAATACGAATTTGTACCTAGTAAGAAGTCTCGTTGTCTCCCATCTGAATGGATGATATTTTTGTTTCTTATTTTTCTGATAAATTTTATTTTCCATGATGTGTTTACAACTTAAGATGTGAACTGTCTTTCTAATCTGAATAATAGAGAAAACGGAGTTTGTAAATTTTATTTATCCAAATCTACAAAAATTTTAAGTAAATTCTTCTTAGTTAATCACTCTAAATTATTATTGTTTTAAATTTTGTGTAGGAACGTTACAATGGAAGACCCTACAAACACAACTTTTAATTAGAGATACATATCCATTATCCCGTAGTGATGTCAAGTCTAAACAATCCATACTCTACAGTCATGTCCAGTCTAAACAATCCATACCTTGTAGTGATTGTACAAAGGGTTACTCATTCTCAAGATATAGACATAAGATATACATTAGAAAAAGTAACCAATGCCTATTCATTTGACTATCAAGTAGCCATGAGTCATTAAAAATTGGCAAACAACATACAATCAGATCCAAAAGTATGTTGGATATCTATAGATTTGATTATTAATTTAATATGAAAAGTTTTGAATAGGTTTGCAAAAACTATGAAAATGAGAGACTTCAAAAACACTTTAATCACCACATATTCAAAAATACAAGCTCTATTGTTGATGCATTGAACCCACATTTGTTGGGGAAACTTCTTGTATTACAACCACAAACACTAGATAAGTAGTAAGGAAAGCTCCTGTATTGACAAAAATTTAAAGACTAGAGGAGAGCTAAGAAATGACTACAAGGAAAAATTGCAGATGTAAAAAGGATTTAGAAACAAGGGATCTAGATTGTTCACAAGGGGAGAGTTTAAAGGAATTCTTAGTAGATTGCATACATGTTAAACTAATCAGTAACAACAGAAACATGGCCAGGAATGGTCATTTGGTTCGGACATTGTTGTGAAGTAATATTTTTATGATACATTTCTTTTAGCGAGGATAAAACAACTCATATTTAGGATGATGGGTTTTTTGAAACACAAAACTATCTTTTATTTTTGTTTTTTATATTTTCATATTTTATTGTTTTTTATATACATTGATGTATCCTACACACTATATTTGCAGATCCATGGCTATTATTTCTTTGTTTTTATAGTTCTTATGGATTCTTTCACATACTTTAGGCCATTCAAAATACCCAAAATTATGAAAAATAATGAGTGCAGTCAACGGGAAACAATTTTTTAATAGAGAATGTATTTAATGTACATGAAGTATGAACAGAAAAATACCTTATGCAGGTTATAAGTTAGCATTAGTTGAATGGGGCAACAGGGGTTGTAAATGACATGAAGAGAGAAATTAGAGTCAAATTTGCATGGGATGTCCCACCCATATCTATATCTCCTCATGCCTAGGTAGTTTGCTTTCTCCTTGTCTTGTAAACTTGTTTAATTGATGCATGAGTTCGGTTTGTAGTTTGGGTTCTTAATGCAAACATATCAAAGTGGAAACAATAAACAATTTGATAGCTTGCCCTAAAATTTTACCCCCTTAATCCCTTTAGTCTGGTGGAAAGAAAATTTCTATATTCAAACTTGAATAATGATACAATTACATCATGTAACCCAAATACTCAACGAAATGCTACACATTCTCCAGAATTATCATTTCCACAACTCATAATCACAATAATAAAGCAAACAACTACTTGTAATGGGTTTTATACTTGGTAATGAACACGTACAACAATCTCTGAACTGAAATAAATATATCAATCTCATTGTAAATTATAGAAAATTACAAAGAACCCATTGCATTCTCCCGGAACGACATTTATACTGGCATACTTTTTGTACATGTCCTCTTGTTATATAGAACTTCCCATTCTAACATTACAGTGACCATCTTCTGGTAAGTATTTTGGTGTAGATCAACCATACAATAACATTACATTCACCTTCTTTAGTGAATGTAACAAAAAACATACAACTAATGAGTTGAAAGATGCTATGCCATAGCATGAATTGCACGGTAACAAAGAAGACTGCATAGAGGAAGATAGAATTTGAATCTCTACATTTGTGATGGCCCTGCGCATTTCTCATGGACAGGAGGATACATGACAAAATAAGCAACATAAGAAGTTGATTAGGTGGATTGAAATGCATCATGAAATTACTAAAAAAAAGAAAAGAAGGAAGATTTATAGGTGACCTCTTCACTTTAGAACAGCAAACCCAGCAGGGAGGAAGATTTATAGTTGGTATGTTGTGTATTCCACTTGCAATGAACAGAAAAGTTGCAAACCCATGGGTGTGCAAGTGGCATGCACAACAAACCCATGTTCTGTAGGATTTTACAATAAGTGCTTTCAAAGTCCATGATCCATTAACATGATATTCGACCACTTCAAGAAGGAAATCCTACACTAGCCATAATTCTACCAAGGTTGTCTAAAGGAAGAAAATGCAAGTGTGCCCTAGATTTCCATTTAGTTATGCTAAGTAAACAAGAATCGAAGGGGAGAAAAGGACAACAAAATCCTACTCAGGTCTAACTAAGAAGTAATGGGTAGGATAGATCCTAGAAATCCATCTACTATTCTAGAGATTGTACCGATGTTGTTAACTAATCCTCCGAAAGTTACAGTTTGTTTATCCTCCGGCAGTTATCCGCAGTTCGTTTAACCGCTCTTAATTGTCTATCTGTTGCTTAACTTTCTATCAGTGTATATATATATAAATGTATCTGCATTTTGAATGATGAACATAAAACCTCCGAGTACTGTGGAGTTTGTATTTGGCTGTGTACAGTGGTATCAGAGACACATTTTTTTAAAACACGTTTTTGTTTAAAACTCCATGCTATTGTGTGCCTGCGTGAGCTCCAGATTCGAGAGGAGCCACATGTGATTGTGTAATTGCAGTGTAGTTGCAGCGAAGGGACAACAAGTGCCCAAAGGCCCTCCAGCGCCCAGTCACTGGGCTTGGGAGCAGTTGTGAGCAGCCTACAGAGCAGCCAAGGTCGAAGGAGGTGTTGTGAGTTTTTATTTTCTTTTTCTTGTGCAAGTGGAATTTTATTTACAGAGATTAGTTTGCAATGCCTTCATTAGTATCAATTGTGGGAGTAGTGCTCTTCGGACAAGAAAATTACCAAGAATGGTTTCGAAAAATAAAAAATACTCTTATTTTTAATGATTTATGGGAGGAAATTTGTGAAGGCAAGGATGACAATGACCTAGAGCAACCTACAGATGCCAGACAACTTGTAATTTGGAAGAGTAAAGATAAAAAGGCACATGCTTTAATTTATGCCTCAGTCACTGAAGAGGTAAGAAGACATATTATTTCCCAGCACCACAGCGTTTAAAGCATTAGAGAAATTAAAATATCTTTATGACTCCCATTCAGAGCTGGGAATTATACAATTGTTGATGAAGTTGTTTAATCTAGAACTGAAAGATAATAATCCCATGAAGTTAGCTTCTGAAATTAAAGCTCTTTTTCATGATATTGACTCAATTGGTGTCAAAGTTGATTTACAACTCACAACATTTATTAAAGCCCTATATCCTACCTATTTGCACTACTTAGAGTCTCTTCAAGCTAGTGGACAGATGAAAGCCATGACTTTTGATAAACTTGTAGACAAAATTGTTGAAAGAGAGAAATCTTTTGGGAAGAAGGAATCTTTTTCCACTTCCACATTTGAGACTTTGTGTCTTGCATAGAAAGAGCAGAAACTTAGAGGAGAGTCTGCTAGATTTGATAATAATAATAGAGGTCGTGGTAGGAGACCATTTAGAGGCAGGGGGGGTCATTATCATCAAGGAGACAGAAAACAAGATGATAGACAACAAAAACATTTTCAGAATGATAAACAATCTCTTAAGTGCTATAGGTGTGGTAAACTGGGGCATACCTCTTCTCATTGTCGCACTCCTTGGGATATTATTAGTGAGAAGAAAGAGTAACAACCTCCAGACAAAGGAAAACCACCTGAATCTGCCAACTATATTGTTTCACATTGTAATCTTAGTATAAATGAGGTTTTTAACACTTCTTTTGCTTCTTGGGAAGACACTTGGATTTTAGATACTAGAGCCACTTGCCATATGACCACCTGAAGAGATTTTTTTGAGACATTCTGTAATCACATTGATGGAATAGTTTATTTTGTTGATAAGTCCCAGTTAAATCCTTCAGGGATTGGATCTATTCGACTTTTCCTACCAGGACTTGCTGATTATATTTTGCATGATGTTCTTTATATCTCAATTAAAAATAAATCTGATGTCTCTCATACATATCAGGCAACAAGGACATTCTATACATATGTTTGATGGTATAATTGAAATAAGAAAAGCATATGATCAGGTAATTGTTATGACTCGTGTTGAAGAAGACAAACTTTTAAAACTTAAAGGGACATCCTCTTTTCAATCTAATTCAGCTCTTTTGGCTCAGCATAGTGATACTTTGTCTTCCAGTTTATTGTGGCATGCTCGTTTTGGTCATATTAATTATGATAGTATCCATATTATGAAACAACAAGGTATTCAAGGGCTTCCTACTATTCCAAGAAAGCTTTCTTCATGTAATGCTTGTATTTTAGGCAAGCATTGTAAACAACCTTTTTATGGATCTACTTCCCAAGCTTCCAGGAAGTTAGGTCTCATACATTCTTATATATGTGGGCCCATGTCTATTCAATCTGCAAATGGTAATAAATATCTGCTGACTTTTATTGATGACTACACCAGGATGTGTTGGGTTTATTTGTTGAAAGAGAAATCTCAGGTTTTTGTAACTTTTAAGAATTTTCATTTATGGATTACAAATGAAACTCAACTTAATATTGGCAATCTACGATCACATAATGGTGGTGAATACACCTCTAATGAATTTGAAAAGTACTTACAAGATAATGGTATTAAACATCAAACCATCGTTCCTTATACTCCACAACAGAACGGTGTAGCATAACGCATGAACAGAACTTTGCTTAATATGGTAAGGTCAATGATGTTTTTTCAGAATGTTAGGTTGATGTTTTGGGGAGAAGCAGTGCTTTGTGCCATTTATATTCACAATCTTTGTCCTTCTACTGCCATCAATAATAAGTCCCCTTATGAATTGTGGTATAATCGTTTTCCTGTTGTTCAACATTTCAAAGTTTTTGGTTCTCCATGTTATGCTTTAATTCCTAAACAACAACAAGACAAATTGGGTGCAAGAAGTCACAAATGTATTTTCTTGGGGTATTCTAATACCTCCAGAGCTTATCGATTGTATGATGAGGAAAATAAGAAATTTGTTGTTTCAAGAGATGTTTTTCTCGAATTTTCTAAAAATGCTTCTACTATTGATAGGCAACTCAATCATTTGGATAGGTTCTCTTCCAAGAAGTTTTATTATGAATGGGATAGTGATCTCCCACATCCTGAAGGGGGGATTCATATTCTAGACTAGTCTGTGGATTTTCCTTCAACAACACCATAGAATGAGACCACATCAAAGAATGAAGAAAAATTAGTTGATAGCAATGTTTTTGATGATAATAATGTTTCTGTAGAAGAACAATTGGTTGATAATAATGTTCATAATAATGTTCCTACTAATGAAAAATTGGAGGATAATAATGGTCCTGAAGAACCTATTTCAAACACTCTTGAAACTGAGAAAACATTGCATCAATCAGTACGTAGATCAACACGAACCAAGACAATGCCAAAAAGGTATGGTGAATTTGAGTTAAACTTTTCTGTTGTTAATGAACCTACTACTTTTGAAGAAGCCACTAGTTGTAATGAATGGAAAGATGCAATGCAAAAAGAGTATGATGCTCTTATTAAAAATGGCACTTGGAGGTTGGTGGATCCTCCTATTGGCATCAAACCAATTGGTAGTAAGTGGATTTATAAAACTAAATATAAAGATGATGGTTCTCTTGATAAGAACAAAGAAAGACTTGTAGCAAAGGGGTATGCACAAAAAGAAGGTAATGATTATACAGAAACATTTGCTCCCACGGCGAAATGGGGCACTATTAGAACCTTATTTTCTCTTGCAGCTCAAAAAGGATGGAAAATACATCACATGGATGTAAAAACTACCTTCTTAAATGGAGATTTAAAAGAAGATGTCTATATGTTGCAGCCAGAGGGTTTTTTTGTTAAAGGAAAAGAGCATAAAGTATGCAAATTGATAAAATCATTGTATGGTTTAAAACAAGCACCTCATGCTTGGTATGAAAAGTTAACTGAACATCTTCTCAAGTTGAATTATAAGCATTTCAATCTAGATGATGCAACTTTATTTGTTAAGAAAGTTGGAAGATCAGTTGTATATATAGTTTTCTATGTAGATGATTTGCTTATCACGGGAAATAATGATGATTATATAGCATCTATTAAAAAGGAGTTGCAAAAGGTTTTTGATATGACAGATTTGGGATTACTACATTATTATCTAGGGATCAAAGTAGATCAAAAACCGAAGCACATTTTTATTTCTCAGAAGAAATATATTGGAGAACTATTGAGCAAATTTGAGATGAAGGATTGTAATCCTATTTCTACTCGAGTGGAGTAGAATCTAAAGATTACTTCAAATGAAGGTAGTGCATTTGAAGATCCAACAAAATACAGACAACTTGTTGGAAGTTTAATTTCTCTTACTACTACTCGTCCTGACATAACTTTTGTTGTAGGAATACTTTCCAGGTTTATGCATCAGACCTGTGAAGGTCATTGGACAGCAACAAAACGAGTGCTCAAATATTTAAAAAGCACTCAATCATATGGCATCAAATATTCTAAAGTTTCAGACTTCCATCTCATTGGTTATTCAGATTCTGACTTTGATGGAGATAAAGAGCATGGGGTGTCTACTTCAGGTTATTTGATGAATCTTGGATCAGTAGCCATCACTTGGAGATCACAAAAGAAATCAATTCCTGTTGATTCTACAACTGAAGCCGAATACATTGCAGCAGCTCAAGCCACAAAAGAAATCATTTGGCTTCGGAAAATTCTTGAAGACTTGCAGGAGAAACATATGACTTCGACGCCTCTCTTTGTTGAAAATACTTTTGCAATACAATTGTCCAAAAATCCTAAATTCCATGATCGAACCAAACATATCAACACCAAATATCATTTGATTCAACATCATGTTGAGGCCAAAACCATTCATCTCAATCATTGTTCCGCTTTAGAGAAAATTGCAGACATCTTTACTAAAGCTTTGGGTCGAGAGAAATTTGAAAATTTTCGAATGATTCTTGGGATGAAAAATGTCCCTTCGGATTAAGGGGGGAATGTTAACTAATCCTCTGAAAGTTACAGTTTTTTTATCCTCCGACAGTTATCCACAGTTCGTTTAACCGCTCTTAACTGTCTATCAGCGCATATATGTATAATGTATCCACATTTTGAATGATGAACATGAAACCTCCGAGTACTATGGAGTTTATATTTGGCTATGTACAGATGCAACAGATAAAATGCCTCAAATTCATAACCATCCCTCTTGCTAATAAATTGAATGATGAAGATAAGGCTTCTAGCAGGTTTTTGTTAAACGGTACAAAGAGAAAAAGTGTTTCATGAAAAGTAATCCAATAGTTACATGGATTTTTGATAGCAAGGAGATCATGTCTATAAAACAAATAGGCTTGTCCTATTCCACCATTAGAAGCCCTTTTGAACTGAAATTGAATGAGCCTTCTTATCAATTACAATGTAGAGGAAGAATACTTTGCCTAACATAAACACTACTAGAAACTCATGATATAACTTATAAGCTTTTGTCATCCCAACATATGAGGAAAATCAATGATGAGATCATTTCCTTCTCCATAACTTCTCCTAGGTCACATGGACCATCCCAAGAGAGAATAAGGTCACACATCATCTTGGCTTGGTATTTAACCAAGAAACTACCTGGTCCTAGACCAGGATGCCCCAAAACGCATATGGGGGCCCTAGATCACAACTAGGGTCTTATCCACCAAGGTACACAACCAAGGATCAATCCAAGCACCGAGCAAGGATTCCTTTGAATACATCCAGAGGCCCTAGAACACATCTAGGGACATATACCATCAAATTGCTTGGTCCTTGACTAAGAACCCCAATAATACACTGGTGGCCCAACTAGGGTCTTTTTCCATGGCTCTAACTACTTGGTCCCAGACCAAGAACCCCAGGAGTGTACTGGGGGCCCTAGATCTCAACTAGGGTTTTTTCCATCCTCTCGGATAATGGCTCTTGCAGCTGCATTAATTTTAACACTCCCTCTTAGCAAGAGAGGCATTCTCAGCAACACCAAGATTTTCTTGAAAGTATACAAACTTTGTCAACGACAGGGGCTTGGTCAAAATATCTGCAGTTTGTTTCGTCGTTGGAACTTATTGAATTTGAGAATGTTCTTATGCACCATGTCTCGAACATAGTGATATCTCATCTCAATGTGTTTCAATCTATCATGAAAGGGTGAAATCATGAAGATGGGTGTCTATTTTTCTTGTTTCATGAGAAAAAAATATATATATTCACAAGTTCTTCAACTTCCAGCATACAAAAGTATTTTTTTTATTTAGAATTTCACTTTACAATAAAAACAAAACTTGTGAAGAATTTTGTTAGTTTTCCAATGACTATTTTTCAATTTTTTTTATTAAGATTTGATATGTCAATTTGACAATTGTTTAACAGTATGTTCCTTAAACATGAAAGGAGTGATAATGAGTTATTTTTTCCCCCAACAATGTATCTATTATTAAACTTTTGTTTTTAACAAACGAAATATACCGCAACAATCTACATAGACTCTATTTTATTATGACTATAATTTTGAATCTAACAGATGAATATTATAATTTCTAGAATTTTTTGAAGTTGACCAAGCTGAAAACGTTGAAGATTTTAAACACGTGTTTTCCCCCACCTTGTATCCATCTTAATTTTTACTTAAAAGTAAAATCTAAAAATACCCTTTTGAAAAGAACAGTTTAAGGATTATGAATATAATTTTTTCTAAATTTTCCACTGTGTATTTTAGAGATACAGATATTTCATTTCACTAAATCATAGTGTCAATTGAAAATACTATGCAATGTTTTTTTTTTTTAAATAAAATAAAATTAGATAAAAATAATGAAAATGAAAACAAATTATAGGAATTGAAAGTAGATTCAATTTTGCAAATGTTGGTGTCATTTTCAAAACCAAATTCTGAGTATTTGTAAGAGTCCGCAACCTCCAAAGTTCAGGTAAGCCAGAGAGAATTCTATGATTCCTGCATACATTCCCATTCTCTAGTTTTCGGCCGAAAGAGTCTTTCAGCTGAAAACATTTCTTTCGGATGAAAAACTAAATTCTAACGGAATCCGTTAAAATTAAATGGTTTCCTAGCTTTTCTGCTGAAAAATCCTTTTTTTGGCCAAAAGATGGGTTAGTGAATTTCGTTAGCCGGAAAAAATGAAAAGACACGTCGTATGGTTTCATTTTGCGCCAAATCGTATAAATACGCTTTCAGTCGAACACATTTAACACAATTCATCACTTGTTTCATGGTTTTCTAGAGCACCTAAACAAAATTTTGAATCATCTTTTTCATTTTTGTTGAACAAGGTAATTAATGTTTGTTGAAACATAGGATTCTCAGAGAGCTTTATACAACTCTCGTTATCACAATGAATTATTGTGGGTTCTAGCTCAACACTGAACAAATCTAAGAGTAGCTTTCTGAGCCAAACGACTTATCTACTGGAAACACTTGCAGCAATGTATTTTGCCTCTGTAGTGCTTTGGGCTATGGATCCTTGCTTCCTGCTGGACTAGGTGATCATAGTTGAACCCAAACTGAAACAATAATTGGAAGTGCTCTTCTAGTCCACTGTACTGCCCATCCAATTTGAATATGTATAGCCTTGAAGAATTACACCTCCACTAGAAGTGTATTTGAACCCATAAGCTATAGTCCCCCGGACATATCTGAGAATATGTTTAGCAACAACCATATGAATGTGCTTCGGCTCACACATGAACTGGTTGAGGGAATTAACTGTGTAACAAATGTCGGGCCTGGTGTGTACTAGATACATCAAGGACCCAATAATTTGACGATATATGGTAGAGTCTTCCGAATCTGAACCTATAGCTTGATCATGTAACTTCTTCAAGTTAGAAATCATAGGTGTGGTCATGGACTTATAGTCCAACATCCCAAATCTGTGAAGCACATCAACTACATACTTACTTTGTGAGAGAAAAATCTCACCAGGTTTATGCCACATCTCTAAGCCAAGAAATTAATGCATAAGACCCAAGTCCTTCATTTCAAACTCTGTTGATATCTCCCTCTTAGTCTGAGCTATCGGATGTTCCTCTCCAGTAAGGAACAAATCATCCACATATAAAACCAAGATAACAGGATGATTCTTCACAATCTTTGTATAAATATTAGGGTATGCTATACTCTTGGAGAACCCAAGACTCTGAATAAAATTGTCAATTCTTCCATACCAAGCTCTCGGAGCCTATTTCAATCCATACAAGTCTTTCTTGAGTTTGCAGGCATGGGAATTTTTCCCATGGATCACAAAACCCTCAGGTTGCTCGATATAAAACTCTTGCTCAATTTCACCATTAAGAAAAGCAGTCTTAACATCCATTTGGTGAAGTTTCCAATTAAAAATTGAAGTAAGAGAGATGATGATTCTGATAGAGGTGTACCTGGAAACAGAAGCAAAGATAACATCATAATCAATTCCTTTTTCTGAGAGAATCCACGAGCCACAAATCTAGATTTGAATTTTTCAACACTGCCATTTGTTGCATGCTTTATTTTGTAAATCCATTTTGAGGTCACTATTGATTTTCCTTGAAGTCTTGGGACCACTTCCCAGACATCATTATTCAATATTGATTCGTACTCTTCTATCATGGCATCCTTACACACATTATGTTTGGCAGACTCATCAAAGTTGGAAGGTTCTGATTCAATCCCAAGATTCAACTGAGCTATCAAACCTGAGTATTTATCTGGCTTCTTGTTGTCTCTAAAAGTACCTTTAGGTGCTTCATGCTTTTTTTCTTCCTTTAAAAATTCACGACACCATGTTGGCTTCCTTTTGACAGGAGGTTTCTCTAGGGGAAACTAAACATAATCCCTTATGGGATCCACTGAAGGCTCTCTGGCCTCCTCCCTCTGCTCATCTTAAAGTTGTGAATCTGAAGGTTCTGGAGATGGAGCTTCCTTCTCCTCTGTATCACATGGAAGTTCTCTGGAATGACGAAAAGAAACTTCCTCATGGAAGGTCACACCTCTACTAACCTCTATATACTTTTTCCCTGGTACATAGATTTGATATGCGTTTGAGGTCTCACTGTACCCCACAAATGTGCCTTTCTTTCCAGAGGGCTCTAACTTAGTCCTCTTTTCTTTTGGTACATGAATGTATACATGACTACCAAAAATCCTCAAATGATCAATGGAAGGCTTCTTACCGGTGAAGACTTCTTCTGGAGTTTTCTCTTCTAGGGATTTATGAGGACACCTGTTCTGAATATAGACTATTGTACTTGCAGCTTCAACCCAAAGAGACAATGGAAGATTTTGATCATACACCATAGCTCTGGCTTCTTCACAAATTGTCCCTCTATTTCTTTCTGCAACCCCATTCTACTGGGGATTATAAGGCATGGTCATCTCTCTCTTAATACCATAAGCCTGGAAGAGATCATCATACTTGTGGGATTCAAACTCTTTTCCATTGTCTATTTTGAAAACACGGATATGTCTACTTGTCTGATTCTCAACAAGATTATTAAAATCCTGAAATTTACTGAAATATTCATCTTTAGTTTTCAAAAAATAAATCCAGGTTTTACGAGAACAATCATCAATAAAAATGACATAATAAAGACAACCATTCATGGATGGAGTAGTCATAGGTCCATAGTGTTATAGCAATATTTTCCTCAACATTGTTATCTTGCATAGAGGGCCTTTTTCCATTTCCCTATGTAGACTTGTCATCCCTTTTTGATGAATCCAAAGCTAAAAATACATATTTTTCCACATATACGCCCCCTATCTACTATACAACATGTGTATACACAGGATGCTCCACTACAGCCCGTGTACATCAGGATTTGTGCCAAAAAATACAAAAATGAAGTCAGGTTTCCATGTCACGACAGGAGATCTCTAATCCTTGGCCTTCCATATACTGGAAATGTTCTGAATCAGCCCTTCAGTTTCATTTTGAAGGCTATAAGAGCACAATTCCGAGCTATGGAAAAGAGGAGAAAGCATTCAACTTTGAGAGAAAAGTTACTCTGGAGAAATTACTTCATATTGAGTCTGCATCCCTTTGTCCCTCAAGTCTAAACATAATGTTCATCCCCCAAGCTCTTTCCCTATTGTTGAAAGAACCTCATTGTCTCTTTTCTATGAGATTGTCTTTGGTGGAGGCCCAGTTGGAAGGAACTTGGTTTCTTGGTTTCGAACCGTGCCGACACGGAAGTCTGTAATGTTTTTGCTTCTGTTGATCATTTATTAATAGAAATGCTCCTTTCCCATCCAATTGGTATCGTGCAAATATATGATTATTATCCATGGGAATGTTTTTAATGTTTATTAATGGATTATGCTATATAATGTGATAACCCCTTTATATTATCACTATATACTTGCTCTGCTTGTTTGTTGAGAACGTGTTGCAGGTACAAAGCTTTGGGTCAAAATACTCAACAATGGAACATCATCAAACGTTAGAACGAGGTATGCTTCTTTCTTATCTCGCTTGCACATTGGTTTATATAGCATATGTTGGAATTGAGTAGATTTTTGCAGTCATACCTGTATGTTGTGGTTTACCCTAGCCATAGAGAGTTTTTCCCTCGTAACACATAGAGATCAAAATGAATAAGATCTAAGATACCATTAGTTTTTCTATTACTATGATGGTAGGCTTTCTTTGTATTCTTACCAAGAGCACAACCTCTACAAATACTATCATGCTCAAAAGAAAAAACT
>SNQJ01S0089344.1:33251-49983 GCA_010110895.2 Picea sitchensis
AATTACACCTCCACTAGAAGTGTATTTGAACCCATAAGCTATAGTCCCCCGGACATATCTGAGAATATGTTTAGCAACAACCATATGAATGTGCTTCGGCTCACACATGAACTGGTTGAGGGAATTAACTGTGTAACAAATGTCGGGCCTGGTGTGTACTAGATACATCAAGGACCCAATAATTTGACGATATATGGTAGAGTCTTCCGAATCTGAACCTATAGCTTGATCATGTAACTTCTTCAAGTTAGAAATCATAGGTGTGGTCATGGACTTATAGTCCAACATCCCAAATCTGTGAAGCACATCAACTACATACTTACTTTGTGAGAGAAAAATCTCACCAGGTTTATGCCACATCTCTAAGCCAAGAAATTAATGCATAAGACCCAAGTCCTTCATTTCAAACTCTGTTGATATCTCCCTCTTAGTCTGAGCTATCGGATGTTCCTCTCCAGTAAGGAACAAATCATCCACATATAAAACCAAGATAACAGGATGATTCTTCACAATCTTTGTATAAATATTAGGGTATGCTATACTCTTGGAGAACCCAAGACTCTGAATAAAATTGTCAATTCTTCCATACCAAGCTCTCGGAGCCTATTTCAATCCATACAAGTCTTTCTTGAGTTTGCAGGCATGGGAATTTTTCCCATGGATCACAAAACCCTCAGGTTGCTCGATATAAAACTCTTGCTCAATTTCACCATTAAGAAAAGCAGTCTTAACATCCATTTGGTGAAGTTTCCAATTAAAAATTGAAGTAAGAGAGATGATGATTCTGATAGAGGTGTACCTGGAAACAGAAGCAAAGATAACATCATAATCAATTCCTTTTTCTGAGAGAATCCACGAGCCACAAATCTAGATTTGAATTTTTCAACACTGCCATTTGTTGCATGCTTTATTTTGTAAATCCATTTTGAGGTCACTATTGATTTTCCTTGAAGTCTTGGGACCACTTCCCAGACATCATTATTCAATATTGATTCGTACTCTTCTATCATGGCATCCTTACACACATTATGTTTGGCAGACTCATCAAAGTTGGAAGGTTCTGATTCAATCCCAAGATTCAACTGAGCTATCAAACCTGAGTATTTATCTGGCTTCTTGTTGTCTCTAAAAGTACCTTTAGGTGCTTCATGCTTTTTTTCTTCCTTTAAAAATTCACGACACCATGTTGGCTTCCTTTTGACAGGAGGTTTCTCTAGGGGAAACTAAACATAATCCCTTATGGGATCCACTGAAGGCTCTCTGGCCTCCTCCCTCTGCTCATCTTAAAGTTGTGAATCTGAAGGTTCTGGAGATGGAGCTTCCTTCTCCTCTGTATCACATGGAAGTTCTCTGGAATGACGAAAAGAAACTTCCTCATGGAAGGTCACACCTCTACTAACCTCTATATACTTTTTCCCTGGTACATAGATTTGATATGCGTTTGAGGTCTCACTGTACCCCACAAATGTGCCTTTCTTTCCAGAGGGCTCTAACTTAGTCCTCTTTTCTTTTGGTACATGAATGTATACATGACTACCAAAAATCCTCAAATGATCAATGGAAGGCTTCTTACCGGTGAAGACTTCTTCTGGAGTTTTCTCTTCTAGGGATTTATGAGGACACCTGTTCTGAATATAGACTATTGTACTTGCAGCTTCAACCCAAAGAGACAATGGAAGATTTTGATCATACACCATAGCTCTGGCTTCTTCACAAATTGTCCCTCTATTTCTTTCTGCAACCCCATTCTACTGGGGATTATAAGGCATGGTCATCTCTCTCTTAATACCATAAGCCTGGAAGAGATCATCATACTTGTGGGATTCAAACTCTTTTCCATTGTCTATTTTGAAAACACGGATATGTCTACTTGTCTGATTCTCAACAAGATTATTAAAATCCTGAAATTTACTGAAATATTCATCTTTAGTTTTCAAAAAATAAATCCAGGTTTTACGAGAACAATCATCAATAAAAATGACATAATAAAGACAACCATTCATGGATGGAGTAGTCATAGGTCCATAGTGTTATAGCAATATTTTCCTCAACATTGTTATCTTGCATAGAGGGCCTTTTTCCATTTCCCTATGTAGACTTGTCATCCCTTTTTGATGAATCCAAAGCTAAAAATACATATTTTTCCACATATACGCCCCCTATCTACTATACAACATGTGTATACACAGGATGCTCCACTACAGCCCGTGTACATCAGGATTTGTGCCAAAAAATACAAAAATGAAGTCAGGTTTCCATGTCACGACAGGAGATCTCTAATCCTTGGCCTTCCATATACTGGAAATGTTCTGAATCAGCCCTTCAGTTTCATTTTGAAGGCTATAAGAGCACAATTCCGAGCTATGGAAAAGAGGAGAAAGCATTCAACTTTGAGAGAAAAGTTACTCTGGAGAAATTACTTCATATTGAGTCTGCATCCCTTTGTCCCTCAAGTCTAAACATAATGTTCATCCCCCAAGCTCTTTCCCTATTGTTGAAAGAACCTCATTGTCTCTTTTCTATGAGATTGTCTTTGGTGGAGGCCCAGTTGGAAGGAACTTGGTTTCTTGGTTTCGAACCGTGCCGACACGGAAGTCTGTAATGTTTTTGCTTCTGTTGATCATTTATTAATAGAAATGCTCCTTTCCCATCCAATTGGTATCGTGCAAATATATGATTATTATCCATGGGAATGTTTTTAATGTTTATTAATGGATTATGCTATATAATGTGATAACCCCTTTATATTATCACTATATACTTGCTCTGCTTGTTTGTTGAGAACGTGTTGCAGGTACAAAGCTTTGGGTCAAAATACTCAACAATGGAACATCATCAAACGTTAGAACGAGGTATGCTTCTTTCTTATCTCGCTTGCACATTGGTTTATATAGCATATGTTGGAATTGAGTAGATTTTTGCAGTCATACCTGTATGTTGTGGTTTACCCTAGCCATAGAGAGTTTTTCCCTCGTAACACATAGAGATCAAAATGAATAAGATCTAAGATACCATTAGTTTTTCTATTACTATGATGGTAGGCTTTCTTTGTATTCTTACCAAGAGCACAACCTCTACAAATACTATCATGCTCAAAAGAAAAAACTTCCATACATGTTACCATCTTTTGCAAACTTGGGAGAGCATTATAGTTGAGATGTGCAAACATTTTGTTCCATAGTTCGCAGGGATTGATCATATCATGAGCTAATGATTAAATAACTTAACCAATGACTCTGTAAAGTCTGCCTTCTTGATCTTTGATTGTCATGGTTGATCTCATACTTTCATTTGAGGGCCACATAAGATCATTTCCTTTAGAGAAGGCTACTATGTACCCTTTACTTTCTAGAACTGAATGAAGATGAAATGATGTTGATCCAATTCCTTTGATGGCATAAGTGTCATCATCACCCAATTCTACCTTCACATTGAATTTCTTATCCCGGTAGTTCACAAGGTTCTGTTTGAAGCCTGTCATGTGCTTGAAGGCCCCACTGTCCACTAACCAAATTTCTTTTGATTTTGTGACAGCATCAAAGAGAGTTGAGATAAGGTAACTTTCTCTACGTTGTTCTTGTTCTTTAGTAACAAATTTGGTTCTTTTTCTTTGAGGCTCTTCTTCCTTAGTTGCAACTGAAGCATGGAACCTGCCTTTCCATTTCTGTTGTGAAGGAGGGTTCCTACAGTATTTTTCATAAATACCTAGCTTGTTACAGTTAAAGAACATTACTTTAGATAAATGAGAGTGAGAATGAGAGTGCTTACCTTGAGGTTTCTTACATTTTCCTTTGTGCTGAGGAAACCTCTTCCATTTCTTGGATTTGACTAAAAGAGCATGGTCTTTCACCGTTGAGGGTTCATTTCTGTTTTTAAGTCTGCACTCTTCTTCTAAGAAATCATTCCATAATCTCTCGAAGATAGGTTGAACTTCTCTTCCATTTAATGAATAGAGAAATGTATCCCATGATTTTGGAATACCATCTATTGTTGTTTGTACAAGGTCATCATCATCATCTACTACAACACCGATTGTTGCAAGTTGATCTCTTGTTTGGGAAATTTTGGAAAAGAAGGAAGAGATGGTTTCATCCTTTCTCATATTTAATGTACATAGTTGTTTCTTCAAAGTCCTTTTCTGAGTTGGGGCCTTATTTTCATATATATATGTTAGGGAATCAAAGCATTCCTTAGTTTTCCTTAGATGAGTAATAAGAGGCATCATGTTGTCTTTAATTGAGTAAAAAAAGACCCTCTTGGCTTTGGCCTGCCTCTTCTTATAGGTTTATCTTCCTGTATTTGAAGTAGGTTATTCCATCACCCTAGTAACCAGCTCATCCGAGTCACCTTCTTCTAGGATATTAAATAACCTAGCCTTCTAGGCATTGAAGTTTGAAGCACCTTCAAGCCTATCTTCTTCTTTGACTGGAGATGAAGCCATAGTGAAAAGAGATCTGATTACAAAACAAACTTATGGTTGATCTGCAAAACAAACCCTTAATAGTGGATCTACATAGGCTCAAAATTATTCCACAAATGAGCTCTTTTCACGCCCTAAGCTATGATACCATGTTAGAAATTAAGGGCAAAATATAGACTAGCTAGGAACATAAATAATTTTAAATTTATTTGCTACTGTAATTATGGGTCAGCAAGACATTCAAAACTTCTGATGTAAAATCTAATAACAGAAATCATAACATAGATCTGAGTATTACCTTAGCCAATTAAAGAACAAAATTACTTGATTAGTTGTTGTTATCCTCTTTCATGTATGCTCAGAAAAATCTTTAAGGGATCATGGATCAAACCCTTAGGGTAGATCTTATCATGATCATTAGGACAAATGCCAAGAAGAACTTTTAGATAGTAGACTTGAGAAACTGACCAGCTGGTTGAGAATCAAGAGGCCATATCACTGTTAGGTGAAATGGATAATAAAAGAACACCATTGTTTAGCCTAGTGGCTGAAAAGGAGGCCTCAAAACAACCTTAGAAATTCCTGCCTAGAAAACACAAAACTACTACAGGAAATATCAACAGTCTTAAATCTAGTTCATAGGGTAATAGTCTATCAGCGTACACCATATAAGAGGTAGAAAGGGTTTTCTAGACAACAAAGATAGCACCAACAAACAATAGGATAGTAGGACAACACCATCAAATAGTAGAATGACACCAACAAACATGACGACATCAGCAAATAGGATGGCACCAACAAATATTTGGACAACAAGGGTGGCACCAGCACAGAGAACCAGAAACACCAAACAACAACAACCAAGGAGAGACCTGCAATAGGCTGGAAAATACCCTTAGGGCTCAATGACACCAATAGACCTGTCGAAGATGGGTCGCAACCACTTAGAAGACTGAACAGAAGAGCCGCAAAAATACCTCAAACAAGAACTCGGTTAGGAGAGAGCGAGTGTGTTGAGTGAGGTAAGGTCTCTCTAATTTATAGTTTTGATAGGTAGGTTAGGGATAGATTATTAGTCGTAATATTAGGGTTAGGTTTAAACCCTAATATTTAAACAAATAATATTTTAACCTTTTAAAAAATTAAATGACAAGTCAAGGGTCAACAAATAAAAATAAGATAAGTCAAAGAGAGGGTTTTAAGATCAAGGCAACCAACTTCTTTAGGAAGAAGAAAACAACCAAAAAACTCAAATAAACAATAATATAAGGTCAAGGGTTAAGTCCTTCTTTAATGGAAGTTTTTTCCACATGAAATTCATGATATAACTTATAATATTTTGTCATCCTAGCATACGAGGAAAATCAATGATGTGATCATTTCCTTCTTCTTAACTGCTCCTAGGTCACATGGACCATATTAGGAGAGAAGAATACCACACATCATATCGACTTGGTATTTAACCAAGAAACTTCCTAGTCCCATACCAAGATTCCCTAGAACGCATCTGGGGGCCCTAGATCATAACTGGGGTCTTATCCATCAAGGCACACAACCAAGGATAAATCCAAGCACCAAGAAAGGATTCCTTGAAACACATCCAGGGGTCCTAGAACACATCTAGGGACTTATACCATCAAACTGCTTGGTCCTTGACCAAGAACCCCAACAATACAATGGGGGACAAACTAGGGTCTTTTGCCATGGCTCTAGCTGCTTGGTCCTAGACCAAGAACCCTAGGAGTGTACTGGGGGGCCTAGATCTCAACTAGGGTCTTTTCCATTCTCTCGAAGAATGGATCTTGCAGCTGCATTAATTTTAACACAACAAATCCCAGTCTTCCCACACTATTCTCCCATCCGTAACTACTCTACTAGGCCATAGAATTTACCTATGTAACAAATAAAATGGCTCAAATTCATAACCAACCCTCTTGTTGATAAAGTGAATGATGAAGATAAGGTTTCTAGCAATGTTTTGATAAATGATACAAACAAAAAAAGTGTTTCATGAAAAGTAATCCAATAGTTACATAGATTTTTTATATCATAGAGAGCATATCTATGAAACCAATAGGATTGTATTAGAATCCCTTTTGAACTAAAATTGAACGAGCCTTTTTGTAAATTACAATGTAGAAGAAAAATACTTTGCCTAACATAAACACCACTAGATTTCTAATTCCATAACTAAAACCTAAAATTGCTATCACAATTACAATTTTGACTACAATTTATGAAATAAAATTGCACCAAGACAAGCAAGAAGCTTTACATCCCTAGTGTGAATATCCTCATTGATCACTAAAAAAATTAAAAAGAGAGCTACCATCTTATTTTCCATAATTTCCATAATGTCAAAAAAGCAACGTTTTTTAATCCCTCCATGTGCTTAATAGATCCGGGTTTAAGATGGACCTATGCTAGTATAACTAGCATATCATAGATGTAATTCCAATTGTAAAACTCTAGGTGCTTAACATATCCTGATGAATCTGTGTGTGAGAGAGAAAGGGGGCCTCTTTTAGAGATACAAACATCGAAACACCAAGAAAACACTTGGCTTCTTAGTGTAGGGCCAATAGATTTATTTTTTCTCTGAATAAGACAAGAAAGAAGATTTTATACTTACAATATGATTTGGTAACTCAAAACGACATCCTTTAAAAAGTGGGACATGCTTGATTATTCTTCTATAGAATTTTTGAGAAACTTGTAAACCACATAATTTTTTTATTATGTGGACTACAATAAACAATAACAATCCTAAAACAGAAAGAAACTGTACAGATGTTATAGATACAACAATGCATAAATGAAGGAATTTGGAAACATTCATGAAGGGATCAAAGTATTAGTTTGTCAAACATAATGCAATCCAAGATTATGCACCTTAAGAAAATGATGAAACAACTTCACAAGAGGAATTGCAGTGTTCCTTTTATATATTATGATATGGTTCACAAAAAAAAAAACTACTACTCTATTTCTGAAAATGAATGTTCCTTCTAAATAGTATGATCTGGTTCATAAAAAATAGAATTACTAGTCTAGTTTTCATAGTGATTTATGGAGTTGAGAAAATAAGAATAAATGTTAGGAAGATGAAAAAATACTATGCAAAAATTAGTACTATCAGTTGTAGATGGATATTCAAGTCATGTAACTACAAGTCAATACCTTTGCATGTATAGATGCATGAATATCTTGGAGAATGCTCGCTTCCTTGTGGCTACTCTCATATTGTAATCATAAGTGACTCTTTATTGGTTCCCATATGTCCTTCACTTAACAAATCCTGGTCTTCCCATAAAATTCTCCCCTCTGTAACTGATCTATAAATCCTCGATCCACATGGCATGCATCATGGTTTTCCCTCCAATTTATGTTCATGAATTTCATAATATCTGTCATTTTATCCTTGAAACATTTTTTCTTGGATCCTTTGGATATCATTATTTTCATAGGCTTCCTCCTCATTGCTACCAAACCCACGCAAATGCTTCCTCCCTGCTACCAAGCCCATGTGAATGCTTCCTCCATGCTGCTATCAAACCCACGTGAATGCTTCCTCCATGCTGCTATCAAACCCACGTGAATGCTTCTTCACCCATCAAATTTCAATCTTCCCACACTATTATCCCCTTTGTAACTAATCTAGAAATCCACAATCCAAATGGCCTACATCAAGGTCTTCCCTCCAAATTATGTTCATGAATTTGATAATATCCCTCATTTTATCCCTGAAACATTATGTCTTAGATCCTTTGACTATCACTGATGCCATAGGCTTCCTCCTGTTGACTTTAGAGTTGTTATTAAGTTCTTTTAAACTTACTAGACAATAATATCATAAGCATGATCACTAAGAGAAACACAATCACAAGGTACACAACAATTTATCCTGGGAAACCCTCATGGGGGAGAAAACCCAAAAAAAAATCCTTAATATAGATTTCCAATACAATGCCAAGATAAAGACCAAAACATTAAAGATAATCCAACACTGATCATGTGACTCTCTCTCCTCCTTCTTGCAAATGCAACTACCTCCAAAATATGCGCACTATATGGGTGACTGAGTGAGTGAGATAATGAGGTGCCATCCTCTCTTATTTATACCAATTGATAGGTGCTAGGGTTATGTATCTTCACCAAGTAGGGTCGACTTCTTCAACTAGTGGTTAAAACCACTTTAATTAGCCCTAGGGGCTGACTTTACAAACAACACCATATAACTATGGTTTGACCAATGCACAAAAGGGGATTTGGTCTTATACAAATCCCGACATGATCAATCCACAAAAGGGGATTTGATCTATATAAAAATAACTCAATTATAATTAGAATATTTTTCGCAGTTACAATATATCAACACTCCCCCTTAAGAAGAAGGGTATTCTACTGACATAACTCAATACAACATCATCAGGAGAGAGAGAGAGAGGGAAGCAACATCATCAACATCTGGAACATTGACTAGCATAACATCGTCATTCACAACATAGAGCTAGAATAACATCATCATCATCATTTGCATCAATATCAATTAGCATAACACTAAAGCAACAACATCATCAACACCATCATTAGTAGCATGTGGTTAGTACAACATCATCACTAACAACACGAGACCGATACAACATCATCAACAACAACACGAGGATGATACATCATCATCAACAATAGCACGAGGATGAAATAACAACATCACCAACACGAGGCTAAGATAAAAACATCATCATCATATAGCAACAGAATGAGGTAGGTGCAACAACAACATTTTGTGGTACTCTGACAGACCGTCCTTACCAGACCTTCAGGATCTGCCCAGGAATCATAAGATTCCTTAGGATTTAAAACCCTAACAAAGCTACCACGTGGTACTCTAATAGACCATCTTTACCGGACCTTCGGGATCTGCCCATGAATCATAAGATTCCCTAGGATTATAAAATCCTAACGGAGCTACCACTACTGACCACAGCTGGCATATACATGCACAGGTACTCTGACAGACCGTCCTTACCGAACCTTCGGGATATTTCCAGGTATAATCAATCCCCTAGGATATAAATTCCTAATGGAGCTACCCGTTGTTGGTCAGGATACCATAGTATCATCAAAAACACTCCTCGTTTTGAGGGAGGCCCTTTCCAACAACACTAAGATTGTCTCATAAGTGTTCAAACTTCACACGAGAAAAAGGCTTGGTCAACACATATGGAACCTGCTCATTTGTGCCAACATATTGGAGCTTTGCATCTCCTCTCTGCACCATATCACGAATGCAGTGATACATGATCTCTATGTTATTTGACTTATCATGGAACACAGGGTTCTCCGTCATATTTATGAAACTTTGGTTATCACATAGAATCGTGGTGGCTTCCATCTCTAGATCGAATAGACCTGTCAACAACTTTTGAATCCATATGGCTTCACAACTGGAGGAACATGCAGCAATGTATTCTTCTTCTGTTGTGCTGAGAGAAATACTAGATTGCTTCTTGCTTTGCCATGAAGTCATGTCCGACCCCAGACTGAAACAACATCCTGAATTTCTCTTTCTATCAGAAACACTTCCAATTCAATTTGAATCAGTATAACCAATCAGTCTGAAGTCATGATCTCCAGTATAATAGAGACCAAATTCCAATGTACCCTCAAGGTATCTCATCACATGTTTTGTAGAAACAAGGTGAAAACGCCTGGCCTCTACCAGATACTGACTCAAGGTGTTCACAAAAAAACATATATTTGGCTTGGTATTGGTCATATACATCAATGAACCAATAATTTGTCTGTACATAATAGCATCAACCAATTCTGACGAAGTATCAACCAAAAGCTTCAACTTTGTTTCCATGGGTGTGTTCATGGCTTTACATTCCAACATTTCAGACCTCTTCAGTATTTCACCTGCATACTTCCCTTGGTTAAGGAAGATATTCTTTGGGATCTGCCAAACTTCAAGACCTAAGAAATAATGCATCATGCCTAGGTCTTTCATCTCAAATTCTGCAACGAGCTTCTTCTTACAATTTGTGATGAGCCTTTCTTCTCCAGTTAAGAATAAGTAATCCACATATAACAACAATATAACTGACTCATCATTCATAACCTTGAAGTAAAGGTTAGAATCAACTTTACTCTTGGTAAATCCCAATCTTGTCAGGAAACTATCAATTTTTCCATATGAAGCTCTGGGAGCTTGCTTCAATCTGTATAGAGCCTTCTTCAACCTACATGCATGAGTCTTTCTATCTTCAACTCCAAACCCTTGTGGTTGTTCTATATACACTTCTTCTTCAATAACACCATTGAAGAAAGTTGTTTTCACATCCATCAGGTGTAACTTTCACTTCATCTTGGCTACAAGAGCTATGATGGTTTTGATAGAAGTGTATATGGATATAGGAGAAAACGTCTCGTCATAATCAATGCCTTCCTTTTGATAAAATCCACGAGATACAAAACTTGCTTTATGTTTTTCAATACTTTCATCTGCAACATGTTTTATCTTGTATAACCATTTGGAATATATCACATCTTTGTTCTTCAGTCTGGGAACTATTTCCCATACATCATTATTTATAATGGATTGGTATTCTTTTGTTGTGGCATCCACCCATTATTTCTTCTGAATGGATTCTTTGAAGCAAGTAGGTTCATTTTCTATGAGATCACACATCAAAGCCATATAACTAGAGAATGGCTTAGTTTTCTTGCTTTGTCTCATGTTTCCTTCTGGGGCACCATACTTCTCTCCATATTGAATAAGTTCCCTTTCCCAAGTTGACTTTCTCTTGTGAGAGATCATCATTTGGGGAGGTTCTTGAGATTCTATCATATCATGATCTTCTGGAATCTCATCATCAAGGGTAAATGTAACTTCCTTTATTGGTTTTGCAACTTTGAGAGCTACAGGTTCTTATTCATATACTTCTTCAAGCTAGCATCTCCTTGATTTATTGAATGTTGCATCTTCATCAAAGGTTACATCTCTGTTGATCTCAATATGATGGTAACCTGGTATGTAAATTTTGAAGGCCTTAGAGACCTCACAGTATCCAACAAATATCCCCTTCTTTCCTAAAGGATCCATCTTAGTTCTCCTTTCTTTCGGAATATGTACAAACACTGAACAACCAAATATTTTGAGATAGCTTACTTCTGGCTTCTTTCCAGAGAACATTTTTTCAGGGGTTTTAAATCCAAGTGCACTATGGGATAATTTGTTTTGGACATAAACTGTTGTTCTTGCAGCTTCAACCCATAAGTGCATTGGAAGATCTTGATCATGGATCATAGTCTTCATTGCTTCCATTATTGTTCTATTCTTTCTTTCTACTACACCATTTTGTTGAGGATTGTAGGGAGTGGTGAGCTCCCTCTTAATCCTGACATATCTGCAAATGCTTACAAATTCTTTTGAGGTGTATTCTCCTCCATTATCTGACCCGGGTATCTTGATTTTTCTTTCTGATAGATTTTGTATCAAGGCTTTGAATTCCTTAAATTTTCCAAATACTTCATCTTTTGATTTCAAGAAATAAACCCAAGTCTTGCGAGAATAATCATCAATAAATGAAACATAGTATACATACCCACTAAGAGAGTATTATGGAATTAGACCACATACATCTGAGTGGATGAGTTCCAAGATTCCTTTTTCTTTATTGTCTCTCTCTGGGAAATGATTCTTTATGTTATTTCCTAGCGCACATCCCTTGCACACACCTTCATGATCAACCTTGAATTTTGGTAAACCTGTAACTACCTTGCTTACACATGGTAAGGATTTGTAGTTAATGTGATCTAGTATTATATGCCAAAGTTCACATGGACTCTCAGTGGAGTGAGTCAAGGCTACATCTGAGTGACCTTTTAACTTATACAAGCCACATTCTTCTGTTCCAATAACAATTTCATATTTTATGGTTTTTCCTTTAGGCCACATAAGAACTTCACCATCTATGAATGCAAACCTAGAACATTTCTTATCTAAATCTAAGATAGAAATAAAATTGTTTTTCAAACCTAGTACATATAGTACATCCTTAATTTTCATTGGGGTCCCTGAATCAAGTTTGTAGGTAGATTGTCCCACTACTTTGATAGGGTATTGGTAATCATCTTCGAGTGTAACTTTCTAGGGAAATTTATTTTCTGCAAGGCTAGAGAGAATGTCTCTCTGACCCATCATGTGCTTAGAGGCACCACTGTTTATAAGCCAAGTATCCTCTCCAGGTGTCACAGATCTTGATAGGGTGGAAAATAAGACATAATCTTCAATGTCTTCTTTGGACAACTTCGTGGGTGGCTCATTATCTTCGACTGCATGGGCATGATGTCTTTTATTATTTCTCTTCTTGTATTCTTCTCTTATAGAAGGACAATTCTTAGCAGTGTGTCCCATCTTATCAAAATGATAACATTTATAAGAGGAGAAATATTTTTCTCTTCTTTGACCCTTCTGATATTTATGGAATCTCCTTGGAGGATGAGATTCTTTATGAAAGTGGGTGAATCTCTTTGGGGAGTGATATTCCTTATGGAGGTGGGTCTCCTTTTGGAAACGAGACCTTTTCTTTCCTCGTTTAGCATGAGCAACTAGATCTTGGTCTTCATCCCTTAATACTATTGTTTCTCAGTTGGCTACTCTAGCTTCTTCTTGAACACATTCTTTCCATAGACTGTCAAATTGTAGTTTCTCCTTTCTGGCACAGATAGTTTGGATGAAGGAATCCCAAGGTCTTGTGAGACCATTAAGAGTTGTCATGACGATTTCATCTTCATCCAAGTTGTCTCCAATTTCTTCTAGTTTTTCTTTGAAATGAGTAACCCTAGAGAAATAGTCTTAAATTGTTTCTCCTTTCTGCATCTTTGTATTCTTGAGTTGGGTTCTCAAGTTCATATTCTGGTTAATGTTCTTTCCTTCGTACATTTTGGTTAGGGAATCAAACATTTATTTTGGAGTATTATTGGAAGATACTTGAGGGATCAAGTGATCTTTAATGGAGTCTACAATGATCATTTTGTCCCTAACCATATCCTTCCTGTAATTTTCTTTAGCTGCATCTTCTTCGAGTTATGGTACATTTTATTTTATGAATTTTGCAAGGTCATTCTCTTCAAGAATGAGTGCAATCCTATACTTTCAGGCACAAAATTTTTCCACACTTTCTGACTTGTCAACAAGCTTAGTGCTTGCAGACATCTTGTCGTGGAGCTAAGAAAATGACCAAAAATTGAAAGTGCTCAGAAATTGAATTTGATCTTACCAAGAGGTGCACTGGGCTGAGGCGAGTATGCTGGAGTTTTTCAGATTTCAAAATTTTAAATTTTTACCCCATGAAAATTGACCTACGCAAGTATGGACTGGTACTTATGCTACTGGTTCTAGTTTCTTGGTTTTCTGGTACCAATCAAAACTAGGGTTTGACTTTTTGGAGGCTCTGGCTACTGGAAAGGTGCACTCAAGATGCTAATGAGTTTGCTAGGCTAGGGTGCACTTACCTAGATGGTTTTTATTCATAAATTTCCTTCCAATAAAAATCCCTAATTTTCGTGTATGACAATAGTGATGGTTTTTGTTACCAGTGAAAGGTGCTCTACTCAATTTAGCTCTAATACCATGTTAAATTTAGAGTTGCTATTAATTTCTTTTCAATTTACTAGAAAATAATAGCATAAGCAGGATCACTAAGAGAAACACAATCACAAGGTACACAACATTTTATCTTGGGAAACCCTCATGGGGGGAGAAAACCCAACAAAAACTTCCTTAATATAGATTGCCAATACAATGCCAAGTTAAAGACCAAAACACTAAAGATAATCCAACATTGAGCATGTGCCTCTCTCTCCACCTTCTTGCAACTGCATCTATCTCCAAAATATGTGCACTAAATGAGTGACTGAGTGAGTGAGAGAATGAGGTGCCATCCTCTCTTATTTATACTAGCTGATAGGTGCTAGGGTTATGTCTCTTCACCAAGCAAGGCTGACTTCTTCAACTAGTGGTTAAAACCACTTTAATTATCCCTAGGGGCCAACTTTACAAACAACACCATATAACTCTGGTTTGACCAATCCACAAAAGGGGATTTGGTCTTATACAAAGCTCGACATGATCAATCCACAAAAGGGGATTTGATCTATATAAAAATAACTCAATTATAATTAGAATATTCTTCACAATTACAATATTTCAACACCTCCTCATTATTACCAAACCCACACAAATGCTTCCTCCTTGTTTGGTAAGGGTGAAAGAAACTACATTCTTGTGCGGGCAATTAGCACAAGTAGGAGGAGGGGAAGAAGGAAGAGAACAAGGGGGTGAAGCATCACTAGCACTGGACCAATCGGGATTGTTGTGTATATGTGCTTCCTTCTCTTGTTTGCCTTTTCTATTTTCTTCAGGGGCGCCACCGTTGTGAGAATTCTTTTCCAGAGGAGTAATCTCGGTGTCCTTCCTATTGAAAGAGAGAGAAGTCATGTGCAAAAGGAACTTGTCAGTGGGAGGAACCTAGATGTTGAGAATTCCCCGAGGGTGACTAGAGGGTCTTCTTACCTTAATGACAATGCATTGAATGAGGTTGTCAGAGGGTCTATTGATTAGTGTGGTCTCCTCCCTTGAGAAGGTCAAAAATGAGGATCTTGACCATGTCTACTAGATTCTCCCCAATATGATCGTGGAAGTAAATATCCACCGTGATGGCCACTCATAGATTGGAGAGGAACTCATCGTTTTCTATGAGAATCAACTTCTCATGCCAGGTGGGGTTTACTCCCCTATCCTGGTCAATGCGGGTGGGAGCCTTGTGCTCAGGATCTATGTATGCTACCGTGTAACATATCATCTTGTCAATTCTCTTAACATCTCGAAGATCTTGAGCCAAAATGATCATGACCTCTATTTATCACTTCTTTAGCTCCAAAATTTCATGGCTTTTGTGTTTCATGGTGTGTGACCGAACGCTTCCGCACCCAACAAATCTCATTCTTCCCACACTATTCTCCCCTTTGTAAGATATCTACAAATATCCGATCCACATGTCTTGCATGTGCTCCAATTTATGTTCATGAATTTGATAATATCCCTCATTTTATCCTTGAAACATTTTGTCTTGGATCCTTTGACTATAGTTGTTGTCGTAGGATTCCTTTTCATTGCTACCAAAACCACACAAATGCTTCATCCCTACTGCTACCAAACCCATGTGAATGCTTCCTCCCTAATGCTACCAAACCCACGCGAATGCTTCATCCCTTCCACCGAACCCATCCATACTAATAGAAGGGTTTATTGATAAAGGTTTTCTACACATCTAGCTTTGTTAAGAAGGGACATGCCATTTGTAGCTCTAAAATAGAGCTTTTGGATCAACTCCATTCAGATTCCATGTGATTGGGAGAGAAAAATAATAAACCTGCTACCAAACTCTTTACTCTCTACTCCAAACCCACATGAAGCTCAAGTCCTTGATAGCATTGATTTGGGATTTAAAAGGAAAAAATTTCATAAAAGGCCATTTACTGTTGAATATATTTATTGAGAACATTGAAAAGATATGCATGTTTTCATGAGACAACAATATATTATTTTATTAGAAAAGTGAGAAAGTATATTTACTATGATTAGTTTATTTTGTGGTTTTAAAAGTACTCATAGTATTATCATGGTTAACTATGGTTTCCATCCATCATTTAGAATGTGACAACTCATCATCTTTAACTCAAACAATGCCAAGTCATCCCTAGGGGATGATGTCACCTTCTAAGTTGTGATTGTCTCTTATAAATTTGATTTTGATAGTACAATTTTTGTTTTGAGTCCCTTTTTTGACTTCAAAATTCCCCTAATGCAAGTTCGCCAAGAATCCTAGATTCCATGATCGAACAAAACACATCAACACAAAGTATCACCAAATTTGATATCATGTAGATTCTAAGAAAATTCACTTGAGACATTGTTCCACAAATGAGCAAATTGCGGACATATTCGCCAAAGCACTTGGAAGAGAAAATTTTGAGAAGTTCAAAACGATGATTGGACTCACACACACCCCTTTGGATTAAGAGGGAGAATGTTGGACACGTAATCCTTGGGATTGTAGTCTTTGCAATGATAGTGTACATATGAAGTGTCATAGGTGAAAGGAAGAGTCATATGTTGGAGAAGACAAACACTTGCATTTTTGTATATTTATTGAGCTTCAAGCTAATGGAATAATCAATGCAGAGTTACAATTTCTACCCACTTTTGGCCTTGTTATTGATGATATTTTGTACTCTTTTATA
>SNQJ01S0089347.1:3970-16646 GCA_010110895.2 Picea sitchensis
TACCATAGACAACGATTCCCCTTGTGGCCAGTGTGGGGGAATGGTCTAGGACAATCATTCTTCTTGGAAGTCACTCTGAGTAGTGGTCAAGTAGAATGGTCTACCTCGTCGAGTAGTCATTCTTTCGAAGCTCACAATTGTGAGAAGTTTCAAAGAATGGTCCAATTTGGAGGTTGGTGCAGGATATTCATTTCCTCAAGAAATGGTCCAGACAGTTATTCCCTAGGGCATACTCATTATCTCTAGGTTGCACTATGATTAGTGTCAGAAGAATGGCCCAGTTATGTGAATGGTCCAAGTTCAGCAATCAGGGACATACATTCCCTAGGGCAGACTCATTCTCTCCAGGTTACACTATGATTAGTGGTGAAGGAATGGCCCAGTTAGGTGAATGGTCTAGGCTTAGAAATCAGGGACAACTATTCTTCTATTCTTAAGAAGAATAGTCCATATAGCCCATGGATGATGTTTTACCTTCTGAGGGAAGATGCTCTTCCAGATCTCATAAATGTGAGTGGAAGAATGGCCCTGATGTCAATTTATATCATGATATTATTTTATGTAGGTTGATATCAGATTATATGATTTTCGTGGAGACTGTATGTCTCTGGACAATAGATGTATGCTATTGTGGTGGATGTGTTCCACTGGTTGTGACTATGTTTCACTGATTAAGTAGTTGTGTGCTACTTGGTGTGGTTGTGTACCATTGGATAGTAGTTCTGTATTACTATGGATAAACACAATTGTGTTCTATTGAATGACATTGTTCTGATTTCCATGAAGACTATTAGTAGTGTTGGAAATGATTACGAACTAGTTGGATAGTCAGTGTGCTAGTGGACAAACATTCTCTAGGCGGAAAATGTTCTAGGACATTTATTCTTCCAAGATGTATGTATGTATTAGAAGAATAGTCCTTGTAGCCCATGGCATGGCTTTCAACATATGTTGGAACAATTATTCTTCTAGGACATATGGCCAGATTAGAAGAATGGTTCTTATATCACTCTGTGGAGTAAGTGACTTATTCAACATCATGCCCGATTACTCAGATGAAGTATGGCTTTGAGAGATGATGCAATTGATGCTATCAGACGATACTAATAGTGATGATGGTGCTCATGATTTAATCATGAGATAGAATGTGTGGCTATGATGATGCTACCGGTTGAATGGTATGTTTGTGCTCAAGACCAGTCTTTAAATACCTCCCTAGTTAGGAGGGAGTGTTGATATTATGGTATTTACGGGAGGTATTAACCTCCACGTGTAACCCTGACAAGAACAGAATATTCTGGGAAGAATGAAGAAACCCTAAAGCATTGGATATAACCCTAGAAGACAAGTCGACTAAAGAAAATAATTTGGTATTGTGTCTTTAGCCTCCAGAAAGAGAAGTCAGCCCAGATAGCTAAGAAAGAGCAGTGTAAATAGAGGATGTCAGAGCTCATTTGTTCATACACAGCTCGCAACTGCAGAAATCTAGTGCGCACTACAAAAATTTAGTAAGTGCACAAGTTTGAAGAGTAGTTGCAGCTACAACTACTGCAACTTATATTTTTAGTTTTAGGCTTGGACTTTCTCTTGGTTATGATTTGGGATTTTTTCCTTGTGCACTAGCTCTGGAGAGAGGTACGTTACATTGATTGGCTATTAGGCCTAGGGTTTTCTTCCAGAATTATTCCTTGTCAAGGTTAAGGTGCTCGGGGGTGACTTCGGCCTATTGTTGGGTGACAATATTGCTATATTGTCTATGGTTAAATGAGCACACCTACTTTTCTAACAGGAAGTTCATGATCATCCAAGCCCATATCCATTGGGATGGTTTAATAAGGATGCATAGATCAGAGTCACTAAACAATGTAAGATCAATTTACTATAAGTGCAGATTTTATTGATGAAGTGAAATTATATGCAGTACCCCTTGATGTGTGTGATGTAGTGTTTGGAAGCCCCTGCATGTATATAAGGAATGTGATCTTCATGCAGAGAGAAAGTAGTACCACCTAATCAATGATGGGGAGTCTTAAATCATCAATGCACATAAACAAAAGTCAAAGATCTCTTTGGTAAGTGCTAACCAAGACAAAAAGTTGATTAGTTATAGTAAGAAGTATGTATTTATTTTCCTAAGAGAGAATTGGTCAGGGGAGGAATCGATAACAGTAAAGGAATCCTTGAAAGGATGCACAAAAGAAAAAGAAAAAAATTGCAGGATTTGTTGCAGGCATATGGGGGAGTGTTTGATCCGGATTTTATGAGTAGAATGAAATGATTACAGATTCTTACCAGATTCTTAACACATAATAACAGAGATACAGTAAAATTTGTTTTCTATTCAATAAGGAAATAAGCTGAAACTGTAAAATGCAATGGAAAACAAACCTGCTGAAATGGTGGGGGCTTATCTCTGAGAAGAGATGTGACGACTGCGCTCATTCGCGAGAAGATGATTACAATGAGGATCTCAAGGCATTTTTACAATAAACATGAGTTTCAAAAACCCTAAACATCCAAAAACCTAACCCTAGGAGATGAAGCACCAAAAGTCATGTGGGCCCCATTTGGGTAAGTGAGTACATCAACTTCCCAGGGTCGTAAATTTTGCATATGATCTCCGTTTTAGGAGTATGATAGCCCATTGGAAAGATCTATCCGATGAATACAACAATTGCATAAAATTTCAAGATAAAATATGTGATGCAACATATCCCAAAAAACGTCGTTTAGGGCCTCAAAACGGCTCTGGAAGTTTAGGACCCGAAAAATTGCTAAAAATAGTAAATTATCAAAATTGCTAGAAAGTTGTTTTGAGCCAGCTGGAAAAGGTGGATGGCCACCGATATCCACCTGGATTAGTTTTATATGATCCTAAAGGGATACTACCTAAGAGAGAACTAGAGCATGAGGTATAATTTTTTCGTAACTCCCCATTACTAGATATTGGGTTGTATATATAGTCTATTTTGGAGGCAGACAAATTGAAGAAATAATTGCAGTAGTTGTTAGAGAATGGAGTAATTCAACCAAGTACTTCACCTTATGGGTCATATATCATCATAGTATCCAAGAAGCATGGGACTTGGCAAATGTGTATCAACTACATAGCTTTGAATAAGATTACAATCAATAATAAATATCCTCTGCCTAGGATTGATGATTTGTTAGACCAGTTATAACATGCCAAGTACTTCACCAATTTGGATATAAAATCAGGATACCACTTGATACACATTAAAGAAGAAGACAACTAGAAGGCTACCTTCAAGAAAAGGCAAGGTCAGTATGAATGGTTGGTCATTCCTTTTGGTTTATGTAATGTACTGGCTACATTTATGTGATTGATGAATGATGTATTATGTCCCTATTTAGATTCATTTGTAGTAGTGTATTTGGATGACATATCAGTTTGTAACTCTACTTGGGAGGAGCACATATCATATCTCATGCAGGTGCTAGAGACTCTGAAAAAATATCATTTGTCGGAAAACCTCAATAAATGTGAGTTTTCTCAACAATCATTGGTGTATTTGAGGTACATGATCAGTGGAGGGGAACTCAAGATAGATCTCGTGAATATGGAGGCCATCATGAAGTGGCTAGATCCTACTAATGTCACTAAATTTAAGAGCTTTTTTGGGGCATCATAGTACCTATGGAAGTTTATAGCATCCTTTTTAGTGGTAGTTGTACCACTCCATGCCATAATAGCTAGCAATAAGAGTTTTTTTAGTGGGAAAAGAATTAGCAAAAATATTTCAAAGAGCTAAAAAAAAAGATCGGTCAAGCACCATTTTCTCATACTTCCTAACTTGCATAAGCCTTTCAAAGAGGAGACAGATGCAAGTGGCTATGCTATGGGAGCAGTTTTGATGCAAGGGGGTAAACCGATATGTTATGATTTCGAGATGTTTCATGGGGGAGTTTTGAACTACCGTACATATGATAAGGAAATTTATGCCCTAGTTAAAGATGTTAAGAAGTGGAAGAACTATTTGATGGGAAAGGAAACCATTATCCACACTGATCACCAACTACATTTGAGAGCCTACTTGCGCTTCCTTGCTCTCCTATCTGCGTTGAGAAAGCAATAAATTCCTCATCCTTCCTTTGAAATGGTCGGATGAATGATAAATCCCTTGCTCTACTTTAAACAAGCAAGCAATAAATTCCTCATCCTTCCTTTGAAACGATCAGATGAGTGATAAATCCCTTGCCCTCTTCTTTAAATGAGCAAGCAATAAATTATTCTCTCGTTGGTCGAGCTTGCTTGCACATCCTCATCCTTCCTTTTAAGTAGTTAGATGATTAATAAATCCCTTACTATACTTTCAACGAGCAAGAAATAAATTCCTCTCCCGTTGGTCGAGCTTGCTTGCGCATCCTCATCCTTTCTATGGTCGGATGATTGATAAATCCCTTACTCTACTTTAAACAAGCAAGAAATAAATTCCTCTCCCGTTGGTCGAGCTTGCTTGTGCATCCTCATCCTTCCTATGGTCGGATGAGTGATAAATCCCTTGCTCTATTTTAAAAGAGAAAGCAATAAATTCCTCATCATTCCTTTGAAACGATTGGATGAGTGATAAATCCCTTTCTCTACTTTAAATGAGCAAGCATTAATTTCCTCTCCTTTTAGTCGAGCTTTCTTGCGCATCCTCAATAATTCCGCGTCTAGATTTACTATTTTTAGCTTGGAAATAGGATTGGAGAATAAACCACCTTATCTATCATTCTTCGGGACAAGATCAACATAGAAAGATGCTTTCGCATAATTACATATATAATAGAAACATTTTCAAAGGATTGACCTTTTCAACTCATATCGAAAAAGTTCCAGTGATATCGTATCAGAAAAGTCAATGAAAAGTCAATGCCTAACTAATCTAATTTGTTTTTGAAAGCCCATTCCAACTTCATTTAGCGCCCACTCTTTAGTTGGCATGTGTGCCAAACAATTTGATAGAAATGTATAATTATTGGGCAAGCAAGCTCATCAAAAATCCATACCTACATAGGTGAGTGTGCTATCTTATCTACTAATGGGGGAGTTGGCTAACCATCAAAATGTAAATAAGCAGGTGGACCTTGCGTATACCCTTTATAAACCCTAAAGTGAGTCGCCTATATATTCTAACTCTACTCAACCAGTTGAAAGGTCTCCCCTTTATCGTGTTTCCCTTCCATCCGATAGAATTGTAGATACTAAAACTATTCCATCAAAAGATTACTCCCAGAGCGCACGATTGGTTTCTTCTACCTATTCAATTTTCCTAGTTGGAGTGGTTGGACTAGCAGGTTCCCGATGAATAAGCTCTGTAAAAAGGCCAACCCCAAGCCAAGAAGTTGGTAATATTATGTTATGTATAT
The DNA here is from genome assembly GCA_010110895.2 of Picea sitchensis. Classification (NCBI taxonomy): domain Eukaryota; kingdom Viridiplantae; phylum Streptophyta; class Pinopsida; order Pinales; family Pinaceae; genus Picea; species Picea sitchensis. The sequence continues at coordinate 9,344 of SNQJ01S0089347.1, forward strand.
GCCAGTTTTATAAAATGCTCTAATTGCAGATCCCCATGCCAAACCCATTTGCAAGGAGCGAGTGGTAGACAGAATAAAACTACCTATCCATGTGTATAAAGTAAGAGTGAGCAAGTGATGCTTAGAAACTACCGAGGAAGTGCTAGAAAGAATCGGTCCCTTCGCAGTGGTCGTACCTCTAAATCTCCAGATCTACACCCAAGAAATGAGAAAATGGGGTGGGGAAACTCCCTATTTCTTGGTATTGGATGGACCTTTCTTTATTCAATTCCCGACCGAAGAAATACCTATGACTTTATGTGGTAGGTGGGAAAATGAATAAGATGATCAATGCATGTATCATATCAATCTATCTTAGGAGCTATTCTAATAGATGAGATGAAACAGTGTAAGTTGAAGCGAGTCATCTCGTACTAAAGTATAGTGATAACATTCCTTTGTCGTCCCTTGGTAAGAAGATGAGCACTGATACTTGGATTTCCTTTGAAGAAACAAGCATTCTCTCTTGGAGAAGCTAACTATTACTTATTTAGTTGGTCGGATGATGGAGTAACTATGCCCATATTATGACCTGTTTCATACTCCATCCCGGGCACAACTGATAAATTCAGATCGAGAATTGGGTCTCATTCATATAAAAACGGTGGATGCATCTATTTCGTATCTATACCCAGTTGGTCCCTTTTATTTGTCTGGAAGGGCTTACTAAACCAAACCCAAAGGGAAGATATTTTGATTGATGGATAGGCCCATTTAGTAAAATGAGTGTCTATGCTCTCACCAATTCATTATTTATTAAACTATTTCATCCAGAAGAAGCAACCTACTAAACCAATCAACAGTGCCTGCCTGAAACTAATGATTCTTTTTTTCCTGACCTTGCTCATTGATTAAAGCCAGTTTCGAACTTATACCTATATGTCTTTCCACAAATTCATACCTATATGTCTTTCACCAATTCATACCTATATGTTTTCCCATCCACCCCACCCCTATTCATTTACTCGCTGAGGATGCACAAGCAGGCTCGACCAAATGGAGAGGAATTATTTGGTTTAGAAAAACACTATTGAAATGAATGTGTTGAAATGAGATGGCTGGGGTAGGCGGGCATCAAGACATCTTGCTTATAAAGAATATTCCACCCTGTCGCACCGGTTAAACACCTCATTTAACCGGAACACAGGAAATAAGGAATTAGGGTTGGAAGAAAGCTTCTATTTATAGGTTGGCTCGCTGACATGCCCTCCCTATAAAAGACTAAGTGGAAAATACGTAAAATACTAATAAGTGGACTACCCAATTTTTTGTTCCCATTGGTTGTTCCCATTCATAGCCAAACATTGTTCCCATTTCGTACTGTGTCTAATATAAGGAGATGCCCCAATAACTAATCCCAAAAAGGTATGTTTGATCCGTCATGTCAAGGTCCCTACAGGTGTCTAGGCGGGTAAGATGATCCCTTGTGTTGTGACTAGCTTCTGGTTGGGTTTGGGTAGGAAGTGTTAGGACGGGGAGGGAGTGCAGTTGGCTATTGGTTCCAGGTAGTAATCTATAGGAACTATTCTAGAACAATCATGGCAGTAAATTACTAAATTCCCTCCCTCTCTCCTAATGGTGTGTTAGTCAAAAGGAAGAAGTAGAATTTTTGTGTGTATATTCCAAGAGCTTATATCCCACTACTATGGATTAGTCATATCATGTGTTTACATAATGAATAGATTAGAGACTACCTCTATGATAGTTGATGTTGTATACCAATACTAATATGTGTGATATTCATTACTCCAACTAATCCCATTGAGCAAGAGGTATTATGAATAAGCTAAGTAATGGCACAGATCAAATCACATGAACCTTAATTACGTGAATAGCTATGTTTTTAAACATCGTATCTAATAGCTACTTGGGATTCATATTGCTTAATAGTGATAAGATATGAGCTATTTCCCATAAGTGACATAAGCATGAATAGGTAGTCAACATCAAGCTATAAGGGACATGAAATAGTAAAGATAATTGACTTGTGTGAATACACAAAGTTACAGTAATGCAGGTTTGAAGCTTTGACATAAACACAACCATAGTTATATAGGTGAATGATTGATTACAGAAAGAGCTATGTATCAACTAGTATGATTTATTGTATTGATTAGGCTAGTTACGTTCTTCTTAGAGCTATTCCAACTAATATGAGATTAATGATTTTCCTTGTTTACACTGCTTATTATAGGAATGACGTAACTCTTCCTTGTTTACACGCATAGGATAAGCTAACTCTCCATTTTTTCAACATACATGACTAACTTCACTATAAGCTGCTTGTTTAGCTATATGGAATGTGTTATCTCCATTGTTTACACGATTGGCTCTATTCCCATTATCAACACAACTTAAGTGGAATGAAGCCTATAAGTATGGTATAAGAGTTGAAAAACGCTTACTGATCAGATACAATTGAATGGGATAATGAACTTTATGGTGCCTTGTATTGCTAAAGGAGTAGGATCACGAACTAAAGTATTGTCATCTTGCTTCAACAAATCCATAAATTTCTCACTTTTGTTCTTCAATTGATGTTGTAAATAAGGAAATGAATAAAAAGTATTAAGAGTACATTGTTATGGGCCTCGACCAAATTTGACTTGTGAGTTAATATGTAAATAGCATTTATGCACCTCTTCAATGATAGAAAGATATTTCCTCTTCTCTCCTTAAGATCCCCATTATTAGTAATTAACTAATTAACACATCTTGGAATAGAGCGTATGTAATGACGATGCATGCCCTACATTTAAGAATAAGAAACAAATTGCAAGCACCACTATGAAAGTCATTCAATACCTGTTCAACTTCCTCGTGAACGAGACAATATGAATGAGACAATGACACAAAATGGTATCAACTCCTCGTCTGTAAAGGACATTGCCAATGAGGAGATAACGATAAACCTAGTGACATATGCGGCGTCGATGATCACATGAAAGGTGGGGACCAAACTTTTGTGTACACAAGTACACTAACATATCGCCGTACCAAGGGTCCTCTGACTATATGGAATAAAGGTGCTCATAGGGGAAGTCATCATTAAGAGGTGGATATTTTGTGCCCATGGGGAGGTCACAAAGAAACCCGATGAAGGTTAAGGATTTCTTACTCTTGGGAGTAGCAAACTAAAGATCAAACTCTTAGAGGATGATGATCCAACATGTGAACTTACCATTGATAATTCATCCACTCATGAGGTATTGCATGGGATTTTCATTTGCAACAACCTTGGTCTTTCCTAGCAGAATGTAATGATGCAACTTTTGAACAGAAATACCATGAGTAATACTCACTTTTCATCCTTATTATAATACAATGGCGGTCCTTACAAATTCTTTCTAATGTAATAGATGATGTGCTCACAACTATCCTCCCCTTGCTAAACTAAGACCCTAGCAACTTCAAAGGGCGAGGTTTCAATGTAAAGGAGAAAATCCTTATCGAAGTTAGGAGGACTAATCAAAGGTGAAGAAGTGAGAGCACACTTCAATGCGTCAAAGGATTGTTGAGCTTGGTCATACCATATTAAGGGTATGTTTAAACAAAATAAACACAAGAATCCATAGGCAGTGGTAGCGTAGTCAAGAACAAATCGATGAAGAAAATTCATTTGACCTTGGAGACTTTGCAATTGGCACAATGTTCACGACAGGGGCAGTTTAGAGATGGCCTAAACCTTTAATGGATCAATGGTTATAACTTGCTTGGAAACTATGAATCCTAGTAGGTAGCTCGTTGGGACACAAAAGACACACTTGAGAGGGTTCAAGTGAATATTGTACTTTCGACACCGAAGGAAAACAACGCGAAGGTGTTCTATGTGCTAAGATTGTTTCTTCGAACGAGCAGTGAGATCATCGAGATAGGCAAGGATTATATGAACAAGATCATGGAAATAGTAGGACATGGCATGATGTAAAATGGCTCCAACATTCTTGAATCCGAAGGGAATAACAAGATAAGTGAAAGTCCCCGATGGGGTGGTGAAGGAAGTCTTATATTGATCTTGTGTATTAAACTGAATCTGATTATACCCTGAGAATCCATCCATGAAGGAAAGGACCTCACGACCAGCGCAAGCATCAATGATTTGATTGAAAAAAGGGGCAGGGTAATTATCTTTGGGACAAGCGCAATTAAGATATCAAAAATTGGTACTGATACGAATGGTGCCTTGCTTCTTGTTAATGGGACAGGGTTAGAGACCTAGGATTTTTACGCGATCAGATTAATGAAACCAACTTTTTTTAAGCTTGTCGATTTATGCCTTAACAACCAAAGTCTTAGTTGGATGGATTGGCCCTTTTTTGTCGAATAGGGGAAACATTTGGCCATGTGTCGATGCGATGTTCAACAATGTTTGGATCAAGTCCAAGAATTTATGAATAAGACCACGAAAAAACATCATGAAACTCTTGGAACAAAGCTTGATAGGTGGCAACCTCTTCAGGGGAAAAGGAAGCTCCAAGAAGGATGTTTTCAGTAATGTTGGAGGTAAAAGAAATGTCCACTTTGAGGGTGGGAGAAATATTAGCCATGTTGCCTTGTTGAAGGGCATATAGAGTAGGAATTGGGTTCTTGAACCAATCCACATGTCCCGGTGGAATGAAATCTTTGCTTTCTGTGGAATATTTATCTACAGTATTCTTCAGATTGAATACATCCTTAGGCCAGAAGTAGGAACGATGATGCATGGCATCCCACGGATAGTCGAGAGCATTCAAGGCTTCTAGAATATCTTCATCTAAGTTCAAAATATGGCTACTAGAGCCAAGGGAATCGGGTTTGACCATTAAGGTGGTTGAAGAGGAAATGATATTGAAGTTGAAACCCCTATCAACACCATAGGTGCACAAGGTATGACTCACATAGAAAAAACCCACAGATGATGATATTGAATGCATGGAGGAAGGCTCCACCTATGGCAAGGTCAAGGGTACATAAACATCTGATGGAATGCTCGTGTAAACATCTGATGAAAACAAAGAGTTATAATAAGACAAAGAACCTATCAAAGTAGAAATGTAACAAATGCATATTGAATCCACGGTCTCGGTACATGGCATAGATGTTATAGGTGGATTGTAATCAAGCCGGTGAATCGCCACAATAGTAGACCGAAATGTAGGAAGTTCAGGTTTGGGGATGTGTGGATACATCGCACAATTAGGTGTGTAATTGAATCTTGCAGGTACTAGTCCGGGTAGGTGTGAGTAATGACCAAATGTGTGAAACAAGGCACAAGGATGATTGGTGCACAATGACTTGTTACACTTCTTTACGGAATCTGGAAGAGTAACTTCCACCACGAGGATGGATTCATCTATAGCTTCTATGGATGGGTGAAGCCAGCCCTGAAATTCTGGGAGCATAGGGCACGATGGCGTGGCCGATGACATTGCAAAGAGCACAAGGAGGTACAACCCAAGTGGGGGCAGTGGTCGGAGTGGCCATGGCCGACCAGGAGTACTAGTAACCCCAGTATTTTTGGATTTTCCCCCAACATTCCCGTCCTTACTAGGTTTAGTATGTGTGATGGATTCCTGAGTTGGCCCTAAGGTTGTCGATGGTGAAACACTCGAAGGTTGAACAAGAGTAAAGACTAAGTGAGGGGAAGGTGCCAAAGGTAGTGGAGGGGTGGGAGGGTCAATGTACCAAACAAGTATCCCAAGGGTTAGTCCAGAAAGATTCAATGTGGCCATCACATGGGTCCCAACCACACCGGGTGGGGGGGTAAGGAAGGGGATCTACATAATGGGAGATCTAGGGTATGTGTTCCCTCCCGATGATGTCATCAGGGACGAGGGAGCAATGGGCTCTTCTGATGACTGATACATGGACTCAGTACTAGATGGTGTTGATCCATAATATATTTGCAAAACGAAATGAATACAGATTATTATCAAAAGATGCTTAATACAAAATAACAGATATACTGTAAAACTAGTTTCTATTCAATAAGGAAATACGCTGAAACTGTAAAATGCAGCGGAAACAAGCTTGCTAGAATGGTGGCGACTTATCTCTGAGAAGAGATGTGATGGCTGCACTCATTCACAAGAAGATGATTAGCATGAGGCTCCGAAGGCCTTTTTACAATAAACATGAATGTCAAAACCCCTAGACATCCAAAACCCTAACCTTAGGATATGAAGCACCAAAATTCATGTGGGCCCCGTTTGGGTAAGTTAGTACATCAACTTCTCGGGGTCGTAACTTTTGCATATGATCTCCGTTTGAGGTGCACGATAGCTCGTTGGAAAGGTCTATCTGAGGAATACACATTTTCCTGCTATCTATCAAAGATGATTTTGATTGTGGCGAGCCCTAAAAATGTTATTTAGGGCCTCAAAACGGCCCCGCAAGTCAAGGACCAGAAAACTAGGGAAAACAACTGCCAAAATGAGCCAGTTGGAATAGGTGGGAGGCTACCGGCATCCATCTGGATTAGGTGCACCCACTAACGGAGATGAAGTGGCTAATGTCTTGTGAGAAGACATAATCGTACACATGAGGAATGACCCAGGTTGCAGTGTATGAGGTGGTGGGCCATGATATTTCCCAAGTAAGGTGGAGTATTTGAAGATGCCAGGGCCCACTTTAGTATAAGATGGGATAGGTTGACTTCACCCAAGGGTAGGAAAGACATTGTTTGGATTGGATTGAGGATTGAGATCGTAATATATAAGTTGGTCCAATGTAATAATCTTCCCGTTGTGGGGGAATCTCATCATATGAAAAACCGATGAGGCATTCACCTTCATGGCATACATAAAACTTTGACCAAGGAGAATGTTGTAGTCTAAGGGAGCATCTACAACTTTGACATCAATCAAAACAAATTTCCCAGCCAATTCATGGCGACATTTTGGTAAAGTCCTTCGGGTTGTAAGAACGAAGGGTGATTGTTGATGGCACTAGCTTGGGGGATGTTAAATTCTTTCATACATTAATGGACATGATGCACATGGAGGCACCTTCATCGATGATATAATGGTAACTATGAGGTTCTTAATGGTAATTGGGATATGAAATGCAACACTGGTAACTAAGAACCTATGAGGTTTGAGCATAGGTTTTGCACAAACCAAAATAGCCAATAATCAAAACAAAATGCTGTGATGAAATTTATGAGGTTGCGTAAGCAGGCTAGACCAAAAAGCACTGAGCAATAAATAGTAAATATAGGGTGCGCAAAAAGAAAGAAGAAAACAATGAGCTCGACCAAACAACCATGATCAATATCAGAGATAGC
>SNQJ01S0089348.1:0-30311 GCA_010110895.2 Picea sitchensis
GAGGATATAGAGATGAAATTCTATGTGATGTAATTCCCATGGATGTATGCCATATTTTGTTGGGAAGACCATGGCAGTTTGATAGGAATGTCATTCATGATGGGAGGAAGAATACATACACCTTAGATAAGAATGGTATAACACACATGTTGTTGCCAATAGAGGAGAAGAAAGTGAAGGAGGAAGCCAACATGAGCATACTTCTCATGAGCGGGAAGGAAATCCTGAAAGAAGTCAAGAAAGAACAGGAGATGTAGTTTGCTTTGGTGAGGAAACCCAGAGTTATCCTTACGATTAATTCAATGGATGATCTGCCTGAAGAAGTTCAAGAATTGTTGGATAATTTTGCTGACATAGTGGTGGATGAGCTGCCTAACTCATTCCCACCCATCAGAAGTATCAACCACCATATTGACTTGATACTAGGAGCAAGTCTGCCGAACAAAGTAACATACAGATTGACACCTCGAGAGAATGGGGAGGTAAAGAACCAAGTCCAAGAACTGTTAGACAAGGGTTTGATCAGAGAAAGCTTGAGTCCATGCACAGTACCAACTGTGTTGAGTCCAAAGAAGGATGGAGGATGGAGAATGTGCACAGACTCAAGAGCCATTAACAAGATCACCATCAGGTATAGATATCCTTTACCAAGAATGGATGATTTAATGGACTGTTTAAGTGGATAAAATTTCTTTTCTAAGATAGATTTGAAAAGTGGATATTACCAGATTAGAATGAGAGAAGGTGATGAGTGGAAGACAACCTTTAAGACAAATGAAGTTTTGTATGAGTGGATTGTTATTACATTTGGATTAACAAATGCTCTGAGTAATTTTATGAGGCTAATGNTTTCATTGTCAAGTTTGTGGTTGTATATCTGGATGATATACTGATCTTTAGCAGGACTAAAGAGGATCATTTAAGGCACCTAACACTAGTGATTAGGAGACTACAACAGGAGAAGCTGTTGATAAATGTGAAGAATTGATCTTTGATGAAGAAATACCTCATTTACTTGGGTTTTGTGATCTCTTCAAATGAACTGAAGATGGATCTAGAGAAGGTGAAAGCAATCAAAGAATGGTCGTCACCAAGGAGCGTGTTTGAAGTAAGGATCTTCCATGGATTAGCAATCTTCTATAGGAAGTTCATCAAAGACTTCAGTGGAATTTGTGCGCCAATGATGGATACAATAAAGAAGAAGCACAAGTCTTTTAAATGGACAGAGGAAGCCGAGAGGAGCTTCAATATACTGAAAGGGAAAATAACAGAATGACCAATCCTGGTCCTGTCAAATTTTGAGAAGACATTTCAGGTGAGATGTGATGCAAGTGGAGTTGCAATTGGAGCATTTTTGAGCCAGGATAATAGACCTGTTGCCTATTTCAGTGAGAAGCTGAATGAAACCAAGAGAAAATACTCCACGTATGATAAGGAGTTTTATGCCATAATTCAGTCCTTGAAGAAGTGGATACACTACCTTGTCCCACAGGAATTTGTCTTGTATAACGATAATAAGGCTTTACAATTCATAACCAGACAGGAAAAATTGAATCAGAAGCATGCGAAATGGGTTGAGTTTATGAAGAATTTTACTTTTGTCATAAAACATATTGCTGGGAATGCTAACAAAGTTGTTGATGCATTAAGCATGAGATGTTTGATTTTGCAGGAATTCTAGGTGAAGACCTTGGGGTTTGAATACCTTAAGGAAATGTATTGTGATGATACAGATTTCAAGGAAGCATATGAAGCATGTGAAAATCCTATGTTGAGAGACAAAAGCTAGTGGACAAAGTATATGATTCAAGAGGGATTGTTGTTCAAGGGAAATCAATTGTGCATACCAAAATGCTCAATGAGGGATAACCTTCTAAAGGAAAAACATAGTGGAGGATTGGCTAGACATTTCGGCCATGATAAAACATTTGCATAGTTGAGCAGTTCATATTATTAGCCAGGTATGAGAACATAAGTGATAAAGTTTATGAACATATGTAGAATATGCCAACATGCAAAAGGAAAAATACAAAACACTGGATTGTATCAACCATTACCAATATCGGAGAGGCCTTGGGATGTAATAAGCATGGATTTTGTGTTGGGACTACCAAGAAGGCAAAGAGGATTTGATTCCATATTTGTGGTGGTGGATAGATTTTCAAAGATGGCACACAGATTTTTCCTTCAACTCAACTTATCACCCTTAGACAGATGGACAGACTGAGGTGGTAAACAAAAGTTTGGGAAACCTATTGAGGAGTCTGGTTACTGAGCACCATAATCGGTGGGATCAGATTCTTCCACAAGCAAAATTTTCATACAATGACTCACCAAACAGGAGCACTGGAAAGAGCCAATTCCAAATATTGTATGGAATGCAACCCAGGGGAGTATCTGAGTTGAGAGACTTGGAACAAAGTGAGATTAGGAGCGCTAGAGCAGAAAATTTTGCTACAGAAATGTAGAAGCTCCATAGCCAGATCAGAGGACAGTTGTAGAGTTCTAACTGGGAGTACAAGCATAGATATGATCAACATCGCAAAGAACTTCAATTTGAAGTACGAGATCAGGTTTTGGCACATATTAGGAAAGAAAGGTTCCCTAGGGGAACATATAACAAGTTAAAATTGAAGAAGATAGGACCATGCAAGATCTTGAAGAAGTTTTATGAAAACACCCACGAGATTGAGCTGCCAGATGATGTGGGCATATCACCCATATTCGATGTTTCAAACCTGTATCCTTATAGGAAAGATGACACAGAGGGATCAAAAGATCAAGAGAAGGTCCAGTGGGAGAAACAAATGCCTATAGCAGGAAAACCATAGGTGGAGAAGATTGTTGATCAGAGGATTGGAAAAAAGACTAGGAGGAAGACCTATTTTAAATATCTAGTCAAGTGGAAGGGACACCTAATAGAAGATGCCAGTTCGGAAAATGAAGCTGCTATACAAAAACATGGAAATTCGGTGCAGGAGCTCATGGACAAGAGTCCATGNAGGGGAGTATGATGCAGGAGCAACGCTGGCAAGCACGCAGAGCAGGACCTATTAGCATCTGGGAACTTGTACGGAATCTTAGCGTTGGAAGTTGCAGCAAACATTTTGAAGTACACCTTAAATTAGCACTGGAAAAATCTTTTGAGGCACGCTTGAGTGATCGCGAGCGAAGCGGGAGTTTCCACTCCGGATCTGGAATGTGACTACACTAAAATAGCCGTAGGATAGGTTGTGATGTAGACAAGTAGCCAAGGGAGACCCTAAGAGCCCTTTGATATAAATAGAGGTTTTGTATGCCCAAATGAGGCTGGCTGCAGGGTAGATCACTGCAAGTTAGATAACTGCAAGTTTGTAGGAGATTTCTGAGTTTTTTTTTTTTGATTATAGTTGTATCCATTTTCACTTATGAATATAATAGAGGAAAGTTGATCCAATGCATGGTGTGGACATTGTTTTGCAATTCTCTGTTATTATGCTTTCATGAATGAATGAATAAATTTCGTTACGAGTAGATGGAACTGTGAATGTTAGGATAAGTTTCAATTGTTTCTCTTCTATCGAGTGGTGCAAGGTGTGCACACATAACACAAGGAGTGCGTTAATAGGATCTGTTTCGATTCCGAAGCTCAGAAGAGATAACACAAAACTTTCCCTTTGCAAGGAGTGCAAAGAGACTGGTGCAAGGCATGTACTTTCGTCTGCAAGAATTCGAACCTTGCGTAAAGATCCGGTGCAAGGAGTGCACAGATCCGAGATTCGACTAAGTGTCGAAGGGACTTTGCAAGAATTCAAAAAACCAGAAAAGGAGAATGCCAGGAGGGCGAGAGGAATTTCTCTTCGATAAATCCTTAGGACCCGAGTTATCGAAATCACTGAAACACAAGGAGCGCGTGGGAAGTCGAAGTCTTCACGAGACCAAGCTCAGGAGGAATAACACTTTTCATAAGTGTTAACGAGATCCAAGAAACATACTCGTAGGAAGGACAAAGGTCAAAGCCTTTGAATCCTTTGAAAATCTTCTAAGTTCGAAGAAAGTGTAAGCTCAGGGAGAAAGATTTAGATCATCTGTTCAATGTCCAGACAATGAGGAGCAAGTGCAGATAGGGAAATATCTCAGCCATTCGGTCTGAGCGCAAGAGAATCATAACCACCCGATCAAGGTAAAGTGAACTAACAATAATCCCTGAAAGCGGATAGGAGGAGCAGGGTTACGGAAGTTCTGAAATCATCGAAACCATCCATCAAGGGGGACACGTGGCGAGAGATCAACGCTTCGTTGACTCGTGACTTAGAGAAGTCAAAGGAAAAGTTATAAGAACTCGTGAATTGTGATTTGATCACATTCGTTGATTGGAGGAGGGAGCTGAACCACATATCTGGTCTAGTTGAAATTTTGCAACTCGGGATATTAGAAGTAGGAGTTCTGGGAACTCGCGAAATCTGAGTTCACGATTTGATTTGAGCTGTCGGATCAAGGAGAGATCTGGACCATTGTTTTCCCAGGGAGTTATTGGGAGAAGGGAGGTGAGAGGTCCTCCAACTTCGTGAAACGTGAAATCCCGATACGCGAAAAGGAGATCAGGACCATTGGATCGTGGGGATTGTGGACCGTTTATCAAACAAGCGAACCTCGCAAGTTCAGGTTTCGGGAGGATGAGAAAGTAGGATTCATGAAATGTGAAAGCATGAAGCACTCGAAATATTGGCCCACGGTCATAACGAAGGGTCACATTGGTGAAGGAAAATAGAGGGGCTAGCATGCACTAGGCTCCTGTCGAGATTTCATCGGTTGGGAGAGTCGGGGTGACTCACATGCGAAGATCTGATACGTGAAGTCACGATGCACCTTTTGATTAGGCAAGTGGTTACAGTCGTGGTCATGTAAAGGAAAGGGCTTAGCCAGAGAAGAGCTAGAGCCCGTTTGGTGTTTAGGTTTGAACAACGCTCAGGAGAGGGCCCACCGGTCTCATACGACCCGCATATTTGGAGAATGGACCTATGTAAGTGGGTTTGGGGTCTAGAAGAGACCCATAGAGTCAATCAGACTCAGTTTCTTGATCGATCCTAGACCAGGAGGTCGCACAACCCTTAGGAGAGAAGGGGGGACTGCATCAAAATGGTATCCAAACTGATAATCAAAAATCCAAAAATAACAATTTCAACAATATCCATCTTTCAATATTTATATTGGACATATGTAGGCTTGTAATATTTATATCAGACATATGTAGGCTCCCACTAACTTTGAAATCAGTGAGAACAATATTTCCAACAATTCCCCCATTTGTTAATTATGGAAACCCTTAGACACTTTTGTAATACTCCCCTTGTATGCAACTCTCCTTGTGTCTGCAACTTCTCCCCCTTTGACATAAATGGAAAAATGATGATCCTCCTGATCTTATGCTTCCATTTACTGAGGAGATGAGAGAGATATCACTACCATGAAACGATTTTCTCCTTTGAATTCATCGAGCATGTATACACCGCTTGAGGTTTTGTTTGCATTTGCCATTAATATTTCTGAAGTTGCTTTCCTTATCTCACACCCTTTAGAATGAAATTGTTGGACACACGGACCACACTGAGAGGGGGGGGGGTGAATCAGTTTGAGGCTCTTTTTAAACATCTTACAAAACTTTAGTTAGCAATCACCATTTACTCATTACTTCCATTCACATTTAGTTGCTTGCATGTAAACAGATCTCAACAACATACATCAACAATAAAGAACTATGAACCATCACAATAATGAACACAAAGAAAACTAGATATATGTGTAAGTTTCTTTTGTATTATGTGTTACATGAGACTACAATATCCAGGGTTGATCAACACCAATTGAAAAGGGAGCACCAACTCCAAGAGAGCACCAAATCTCAATGCAAGACCCAACTTGTGTATCTCAACACCAACCGAGATGTGAGGAATCCAACCCTCAAGTACAAGACCCAATTTGTAGACATAAAAACAATTTTGTCAATAGGTACGTGACTTTTCTATACTAGAGCATGCATATGTACATGATCTGACTATACTGCAACACTCATATGTACATGACCTTCTCCACCGTTAGACTGCATACACCTTCAGAAAGCTAAGGTTTTTTAAACTTCACAACTTCTTCCCTTCAGACCCTTGTTGCCTCTGTCACATCCACCTATAACCTGTCACTGGAACCAACCTGCCACTACCCAACCTGTACCATCATCAACCAAAAACAACTCTAGACCATCCAACATCATATGCATGTTCCTCATGCATACACCATCACACAACATAGATATCCCTCAACTATATCAGAACAAAACCACTCAACCAACCAACCAACATATACCATATCCAAACATCATAACAACCATACAAATAATGCTTCAAGCATTCTCCATACCATGAGTAAATCTAACCATCAAGAAAAATAACTTCTGTAGCAGATATGAACCTGTAGAATGATATCCTAGGAACTTGCTTCAGACTTCAGGAACCTGGAACTAACATCTACTCAATCTTTTGTTGGCCTTTTCAAATATACACAACATGTGATTATTCAACAAGAGTATCTACACACCTTGGCCTTCTTCACCTCACATATGTATGCGACCTAGCCCACTGCAGCCGACATACAACTTTAGTAAACTAGGGTTTTCTGAACCTCTGATTTTTTTTTCCGTAAAACTCCCTTGCTACCTCAGACTTGTGGAACTTCTGATGCATCCATGAATACCTGCAATGAACCCTTCACCAAAAATAGATCTTCAATATGCTCAAAAGATTCATCTTATATAAGATACCCTTTCTCTCTTATTTATACTTATCCAAGTATCTTCCTCTAGGGGTTATTTTCTAACCAAATTCCTTGTTTTAGGGCTAACCCACTTCTAACCACTTTGTCCACTTACAACCACTTTGTCCACTTACAACCATTTTATCCACAAATAGTAAGTTCACCACTTCTAGTTGCAACTAATTTATTTTTAATTATTTTCTTTGTGAAACAAATTAACACATGACTAATTACTTTGACTAGTCAACTTCATCTAGGAGCTTCTAGAATAATTTGACTTCTTTGACCTTCTAGGGGCTTCTAGATAACTCATGAGGGTTCTCCAACTTCACATGGCCATAACTCTCTAACCGTGAGGAGTCATGTGACGTTCCACATATCACCGGAAATGGAATGACATGTACTATCCATATAGAATAATATTATTTGGAAATTCACTGATATTCACTACATTATTCCTCAACCAAACGTGGGTTCCCTAACCAAACTACTGGGGCTAACCATTTGGACTTTGCAAAACATCTTCCCGTGAGGGATTTGACCATAAGGGGACCACTTTGGAGTTCATCCATTTGAAACTTCCTATCAACCATGAAATGACATCAATGATACAACTCCCTTTGACATCAACACATCATTATGACACTACTTGACATCAACCCCTTGACATCAATTACATCAATGGAAACATAGTAAAACAATCAATACATCAATGATACAAGAACATGACTATGACAATGCTTGGCATCAACCCTTTGAAATCAATGACAACATAGTATAGTAATCTCCCCCTTTGGCATTGATGGAAACACCAACATTGAATATGTCAACACCAATCATTGATGGCAACACTTAGACATGGAAATGCTCATGCTCCCTCTGTGATCATCACTCCTCATCAATGTTCATCTCACTACATCAATGTGACTATCTCTCCCCCTTTGAAATTAATTGCAAATGGTATATCTCTCTGGGGATTCTCCCCCTGATGGAACTATCCCTGAGTTTGGTCTCCATGGATCTGATGAATCTCTTTCCCCATGACAAAGGATATCACTTTGATGCAATGTTAATGGCATTGCTGCCAATGCTCCCTCTATCTATCATCTCTCCTCTTGGAATCATACCTATGTAACCAAGCATGTGAAAAGTGTTACCCCCCTTATGGGTATGTCTCCCCTATCTTCTCTGCAAGATGATGGGTAATCACTGTGAATCAATATGCTACGACTGTACTCTTATTTTGCTGCGAATGCTTCTAGTCTACCAGAACATTGATCAACTACTCAACAATATTGCATCAAAAGTACCATGCTCTTTGACGATCCTTGGAATTGTCCATGCATCTTGAAATGATCCATCAATATGCACATGTACCATCAAACAATCCATCAACCATTCACCAAACCGATATCACCAACCAATGAATCAACCATGCACCAAACCTGTATTACAAACTAGTGAATTAACCATGCAGCAAACAAACATATATGCCATATCATCCATGTGCCAACTAGCAGGTGCCTCTAACAATGTATAAAGTGTGTGCCACTTATGCATCATCCATAGATCAAGCTAAGACTCATCAAGATGTATCAATATCACCATAACATGTGCCAACCATGCACATCATCCATGTACCATACACCATATGCCATGAAATGTATCTTAACCAGATGCCAAGAATATGTGTCAAATGTGTACCAAGCATGTATATATATACAAATGCACCAATAACATCATCAACCATACAACATGCCAAACATGTACCTCAAACAAGTGTCATATCACTCATGATATGTATCCATAAACCATGTGCCAATGTATCCAAGCTATCTACCATCATTGTATCTCAACAAGTAGGCCTCAATCAACAATCACCATAACAAGTGTCTCAATCATGTACCCAACATGTAAATCAACCAAATTCCAATATTTCCAATAAGTATGCCTCCAACAATACATCACACTATCATCAACCCATGTGCCAACAATGCATGAACTAATCACCAACAAATACCTCTCACAATGCAACTCAAGATAATAGAGCTCACATATGTACTAACCATGTACTACAACATATATGCCCCAAGAAAATTCACTACGACAAGTATAATAACACATCTAAACATGTACCAAGTATGTGCCTTAATAGATCAATATATACCTCTAGCTAGTATCACATCATCCATGATGTACTTCATAAACAAGGTACCACAACCTCACTGATAACATACATAACATAAACAACACTGTACCTTAACAAAAAATACCTCAATCCACACTCTAGGGTTGGTACCGTGCATCGAAGATAGGAATCAAGTGTATTCTCCAAACTCAACCATATATCATCACCATACATTCATCAAACACACATACAAACATGAAAACCCGAAACATACTAACTCAGACCCTGCATAAACTTTGTTGCATCATCAAACCATGTTGCAACTCATCTGTACACTCTTCTTCTAAGGGATTTACCTCATGCACACGACTTCATCGCATACAAATCACATATGTACACGAATTTTATTCAAACAGACCACATATATATGTGATTGTTCCCATAGGATCCCGCACATGCCACATAAAATGTAAAGCTTTCCTCATTCTTTGTGTCTTCACTCATGTCTAGCTGTTCAATCTTCTTCATCCACTTTTGAAAGTGTCCTAGTTTCTCAACACTGGTTTTCTGAGCTTCCATCCTTTCAACATTGTCTCTCTTCCATGCTTCATGTGCTCTTCTTTAAACCTCATCCTTCACTTAGCTAGAGGTGACTCCTCAAATCACCAAGTGTTTTTCGCACTTCAACAAAACTAGTATGACTGGTATCGGGAATAAGCATGATCGTTAAATGGACAACGCAAATCAACCAGGATCGTTGACATCGGTGGATAAATATTTGATCTACAACCAAAAATTTGGTGTTCTAGCAATCAACCAGTAGTCAATGAGTGCATCGACGTTGACATATTATCTTTGACGTTGTTTTGTTGGTGCCTCTAGGAATTGTTTTTGATGCCGAACCGAACTGCCACACAATGCTGATGTTGAGGTGCTGACGTGGATGTATGTATATGCCACAGGGGACATCAAAAGATGACGTGGATAATCACCGAGCAATACGGATTTTTTACGCGATAAAACACATGGTGATTGATTTGACCCCACATGGAGATTGATCTGAATGTATAAGATCCAAGATACCCTTGGGCCTTCTCCCACTGTTTGGAAAAACAACCTTGGAATTATTACCAAGTGCACACCCTCTACACACTCCCTGCTACTCAATACTGAACTCTGGAAGCCCTGTAATAATCCCCCTCAGAATCGACAACACCCTGTAGTGTAGGTGTCCCAAACTCCTATGCCACAACTCACATAGGCTGTCACTGTCATGTACCAAATCCTGAATAGGATTTCCCTGGAACCTGTATAAAGTGCCCTCTCTAACCCCAACGACCACTGCTATTTCCGGGATATCTTTCTTTGGATGTATAAGTACTTTCCCTCTTTGAAAACTAATGAAAAAACCTTGTACTCCATAGCTGAGACTGATAAGAAATTATTCTTCAATCCTGGTACGTAAAACACATCTTGTGCATCAAACGAACCTCCTAACTCAAGATGGAATGTAACTATTCCCTCTCCCTTCAATGCATATTTGGAATCATCACCATGCTCCACATGAACATCTGAGTCTCTCTCCATCAAATTTCGAAATAGTTCCTGTGCTTATGTCACATGATGAGATACAACATTGTCCAAGAACCACACACTCCTAGTAGTTGTGTTGGTAGAAAGGAAAGAAACTAGTGAGAATCCTTCTCAAACTTTGTTGCAAACTCAACTTGTCGTGTCTCTACTGATGTTGTTGTCTATGTCTTTCCTGTTCATTTCTTCTTCTCTGGACATTGATATGAATAATGTCCATTCTTATAACATGAGAAGAACTTGATTTTACTCAAGTCCTTCTTCTTCCTTTGCTGCGATGATCCTCCATCACTGTTACCCTTCTTGTTGGAACTCTGTCCTTTTCCCTTCTTTTTCTTATTGACAAGAGCCAAGTTCTCATCACTAATTCCATACTTGTTTCTCTTAGAATCCTCCCGAGTCTCTTCCTGGATGCAATCATCCCAAAACCTATGCCAATATAGGAGATGTTCTCGAGCACAAACTCCCTTGAAAAATGGTTCCCAAGACTTGGAAAAACCATTCAATGCAACATTAATGAGTTATGTATCCTCCATTTTCTCCCCTATGGCTGCAAGCTAATCACATACCTGAGTTATCCTCCTAAAATAACTAGTAACATTTTCATATCTAGACATCTCCACTGATATGAGTTTATTTCTTAAGACCATCTTCCTATTCATGTTAGTGCTATGGAATAAACATACCAAGACATCAAACATATCTTTGGCCATCTTCTTCTTAGATAGGTGAGGAATTAGATGATCCTTCACTAAATCCAGTATAACCCTCTTTGATTGTATCTCCTTCTTCTCATGACCTGCCAAAGCTGTTGGATCTATCGGTGGAGAAACTACTTTTTTCCACTAACTTCCAAAGGTCATACTCTAATGCCAAAGTCATTAATCTTGCTTTCCAAGATAGGAAGTTGGATTCTCCATCCAATCTGTCTTAAACTCTTAGAGGTGTTGATTCCATCCTTTAGACCTAATAAACTTCCTTGGAAATAACCTATTGTTGGAACTTCCCTTGTACTGACCTGTATGAACTTGTACGTGCATGTCACCACTGAAACTCACATATGCACATGAATTCTATTACTAAAATCCATGTATGTATGCACCTGTGCTAACTGCAATCCACATATATGCGATTGTCTTCAAAGAAACCCGTGTATGTACATGACTATTCCTTTTGCAACCTATGTACAAATCCATATGACTACAAAACCCTAGTTCTGCCTTAGTATTACTATTTCCCTAAAATCTAATCCTTGATTTCTTCCTTCTGGTTATGGATTTGTTAAGGTCTCTTGCATATAAAATAGATCTGCTATCACCGGCTATGGATCTGAGATCTGGATTCCTCTTAGAGAAACTACTTTGATACCATGTTGAAACCCCCTTACTCCAACACCTAGGCATCTTGTTATCTAGTGATTTCCTTCCCGCAAATCAAATTAGTATCTCACAAAACAACATACACTATTGGAATATTCAACTCAAATAAAGATAGTGGAAGTGATACTGGAAACCAAAATATCAACCACAATACACAAAGATATTCTTCCCATCAACTAAGCTTATCATTCAAATAACTTCAAATCTTACAAGGGCCCCCGTACCTATGATAATGTCCCACAGAGAAATACATAAATCCTTAGACAGTACCTAAAACCCTAGCAATCTCTTGCACTTTTGTATGACCTTGTACTTTCATGCTTCCCGAGATGTACGTGACTTTTCTTAAGAAAAACCACATATGCATGTCTGTCTCCATTGAGACATGCTTACACACACTTACAAACTATACAAAACTTCGTATGATGCGACCCTGTTGTTGCAACTTCAATCAGCTGAAACCAACTTGTGATTGCCTCTGTTCCGTCTTCTCCCCGACCTGATCTCTAGATGGAAGTACTTATCCACCTATCCAAGATCCCCTTGAATCACAGTCCTTCATGATCCAACTCTCTCTATATTAACCATGCCTTCTCCTTCACGCTAGCTTTGTTTTTATAATATTGAGTTATGACCTAACCCTAATCTCCAAAATGATTGACGGTTGAGATTACTTCTCACCTCACTTAAGATCAATGACTATTATTTAATTCAATAATGCTAATTAAATGATTTCTTTAAATAAAACTCAATTCACTAATAAAAACACTTTACTTTAATAATTCCTTTAATTAAAATAAAGTCTCAAGGTAGAAGGCTTTGGATAATTTCCACATGTCTAGACACTTAGACCCGTGCAAAAATACATAGCTGATGCTACAAACATCAACAAGTTTTAATTCTCTATATGTTGTCTTGAAGGGAATTACTTTTGAAATCTTCTTGATTTCATATGCATTGGCTTGAACTGTCATCTCACTGCATCATTGAGAAATGAATAATTAACCTTAATAAAAGAACATATAGTTACATTGCATACTATTTATTTCTCAATGCATTCATGGTATTCACACTTATGTTTGTGTAGGATAGATGTGACTAAACATGGTGATTTCTTCTTTCCATCTTTCCCTTTACTTTCCTTCTACTTAATGATCCTAACATTTAATAATGATAATGCAGAATTGCAAATAAACAAAGCACTAGAATGTGAATCAATTGACTCAGAAGAATAAACTATGAATTGTGTTTAAGCATCATTACCCTATGTTTATAACATTGTTTAAGAGCTTGGGGTAATGAATTCTAAAGTATATTATAGTGCAACAAGTTTTTGATCATTTCAGAGATTTGGCTTCAGTTTTTCCATTGCTTAAATGTTAATATCAGTCCTACATGGAAATGGTTTACATTTAAATTTTCAATAATTGAATCACTTCCATCTCTCACACCTCGATTTTCAATATCATTATATCATTAAGTAATGAATGATTGTTTTGAATAAAAGATATATACTTGTTTTAAAGTTTTTTATGCCCATGAATCTATTCCTTTAACTCTTCTCTTGGAGATATATTGTTTATAGTTTACTTTGAATATCTGAAGTTAATACTAATGTTGGGATTGATTGTTTGAAATTTTTATGAATAATATTTTAAGGAGTAAGATATGCCAAGAACTAGGTGGAATAAGAGAAAGAAAACATAGAGAGAAACCTCAAGTCTTGTGCAATCTATAACAACCTTGAAACTCCTTTCCAAACCGTGGAAACTTCAAGTTTTTCCTTGGGAAACCCCAAATTTCTTTATTTTCCCACTTTAACTTTAAAATGCATGTCTATGGGAAACCCTTAATTTTATTCATCTTGGTAATTAATTTTTTCCATCCTTTATTGGTTTATGTTTCTCTTATCCAGATCCGAGCATCCAAGGTCTTCATTAACCTTATTTTATCTTCCCATATTCAAACCCAGACTCATCCATATTTTGATCATCATTGACTCCAACATTTAGAATCCAAACATCTAGAGTTTTCATCATACACATATTTTTCTCTCCAACTCGGATGACAGATGTGGAATAAAGTCCTACGCTAATAGAACCTTCACGTCACATTACCCATTCTCTACATTCCACTTGTCTTACTTGGAACCCTGCTTTTCATTTGTTATTGTAATTATTTTATTTATCTAGAATCCGATCTCATTCGGCCTATCCATCGTTGAATTTTCAATATTCACATCCAAGATTTCAATTTAATTGTCACATTAGTTTTATTTTGGACATCTAGATTCTCATAATATATCTTTTTCAAATTTCTCAGATTTCCAAGTGTGGAACCTTGATCCGAGTTGAAACCTTGATCCACAATAGGAACCTTGATCTAGATCTGAATTTTCTTTAATCAACCTCATTTATCCTTACCCATTCAGATTTGCTTCGGATTGGATTTTTGGACATCTTGGATGATCGGGTTATCGAGGAATTTCAGACATTTAACATTCATGTTGTTTTTAAAATTTCCCATTATGGGCCATCGAGGATTCTGAAATTGCAATACATGTCTATGTTTTTATTTATTTTATTTTTGATTTGGTTTTCTTATTTATTTTATTTTCTACTTTTATTTGGTCAATATTTTACTTTTATGATTTTTAAAAAAAATTTCAGATTCTGGATTTGTATATAGGGGTATGTACAAAACATTAACATGGGATCAACGCTCCATATCTCTCATAACTTCACATACAAATTACATTGGGAGGAAAAAACATTATAAACCCATTGCAATGCCTTCCCATAATGCATGTGGGATAAAACAATACACTTGCAGATCAACTGTCAAGATTTACTTAGAGGAGAGATCAACGACTGTTGAGTGCTCATTTCTTGGAGACATATCTTGAGTTTCAGGTGGCCAAATCGAGCAAAAAATGGCTCGTTTGAAATCTAGAAGTGTGAATAACATGTTGGAAGAATTTTTTTTTCCATATTGATAGTAGAAAAACACGAAAAAATTGAGAGAAGATGCCCACATTTTTTGTTGAGAAAAATGACCCCAAATCACAATTAAAAGAACCACGAACTATCGAGGTAGTAAACCATCGATTTTCTGAGAAAAAGGGGTTTCCAAAACTGACGTTACCAAAATGAAACAAATAACAACCATGGATTTGCAACATAAAGAGACCATGAAATTCCATAAGAAAGAAACCACAAATTTAATTGTGAAATTTCACAGAGTTTGCATTACGGAGTTTGTGAGATGTTATGAGTGATCGATTTCATAAATTTTCTTGGTTTTTTTTATTTAATGATTGATTTCATAGATTTTTTTCATTTCTATAATATTATTAATTATTAATTTTATTTTGTATAGATGTCGACATGAAATATCAAGCGACTGAGATAATGAAGAATTGACGAGGAATTATTTGAGATCTTTTATTTTATGAAGACATGAATGTAGAGGAGGTGAAGATTCCAAAAGAGGAACAATTGTAATTGCATTGGAATTTAGAGAGGAGGTGAAGAATCTAGAAGAGGAATGGTCCTAGGGGCAGTGACTCAGAAATATTATAAATGCAATTTCGCCCTCAGTAAAGGGAGACGAAGGAGGTCTGAAAATTTGGAATTGGAGTCTTATATATATTTATCAAGATTTATGAAAGATTGAAGGTTGTCTAGGGATTTTAATTGTACTTCAGTTTGAAGAACTATTTTAGAAGAATGAATAT
Source organism: Picea sitchensis (assembly GCA_010110895.2). Classification (NCBI taxonomy): domain Eukaryota; kingdom Viridiplantae; phylum Streptophyta; class Pinopsida; order Pinales; family Pinaceae; genus Picea; species Picea sitchensis. The sequence goes on from SNQJ01S0089348.1 coordinate 15,620, forward strand.
AAGGAAGAGTTGATTCATGATCAGTTTATACAATTGTGTATTATTGTTGATTAATTATCTTCTACAGATTTTTACAATCTATCATTTCTATTAATTGTTTATGTAGATAATATTATGAAATGTTTATGAATGTGATTGGAGGGACACATTTAATGTCATATATATGCAGTTGAATATGCTAGTAAAGTTTGTGTTGCGAATTATGAACTCCTTCTAGCTTATAATATTTAAACTTTATGCCTATAATCATCCTTTCTGTCACTGTTAGAATATGTCGACATTTTCATTTAGGATTTAGAATAGTTTCAATAAGAAAATCTCTCTTTGTAGAGCAATCCATTTAGTTAGCGGTAACCAGGCCCACATATTGGTGGAGATTTCCATACCAAACAAGAGTAGGTCTAATTGGGATCTGCCATCAGACAATCCTCTCTCATATTGGCATGGGGCATTTTCCCACGTCAACAATACCATTAATAGATGCATGACCACCAATAAATGAGGATAATGGGCATCGAGGTACATAGTACATTCTAACAAGTGTGAATAGGAGAGTTAATTCTGAATACTTGTAGAATCAACTAATTAGAAGTCATTGTTGCATAACCCACTATCGAAACGAGGGAACCTGCCCCTGATGACCGTAAACCCCAAGGTACATAGTACATTCTAACAAGTGTGAATAGGAGAGTTAATGCCGAATAGTTGTAGCATCAACTAATTAGAATTCATTGTTTCATAACTTACTATCAAAGCGAGGGAACCTGCCACTGATGACCATAAGCCCCAAGGTACTACAAGGGTCTCTTATTTCACTTCATAGAATAATGAACTAGAGTTGATAGGAAGATATCCTTGGAAGGAGGGAATTAAGACATCCCCAATAAACCAACACAAGAGAGGAACGACTATTCTGATTGTTGGGACATTAGCTTGATAGATCATACCACCGAGTACAACTTCACACTATGAAGGTCAACATGGATAGTCAAGACATATAAGGAATGGCCGACATAGGTTGAAGAAATCCTTTGAACATTAGCATGGAATAATGAATTGATGACTTGGATAACAACTAACACCAAAAGGGACCAGGGACATATCATCAATGAAGGAGGCATTGATGCATTCTCCATAAAGATTGGAAGAGTAACCAATTAGAGGAGTAAAACTCATTTTCATGTACATTCCTAAGGAACTACTACCAACCCAATTTTAAAGAACGAAATCAAAATAAGTGTTGTGTTCAAGAATGACATAAGCTAAATGTTTCCATCTAAATATAGGAATCATACATATTTAAATTATTTCCCCCTTTTATTTATTTTTGGTATTTTTTTTTGTAATAAAGATTGAAAAAGAATAAAATAACACCATACTATAATGGAGGAGATGAGTATCACAAGGTGTGGAACTACATTCCAAGCACATATAACAGAGTTATGCAAAAATAACAAAACATATGTTGAGCAAGTTGTGTACACTCATAAGTGTGTCTCCTCCAAGGGCAGGATTTGAAATGCATAAAGAATTCATGCAAATGACATATGAGAGAGAGAGATCAATTTATGCTTAAACCTCTTTTACTACAAAATCACATTTAACAATAAAAAAATTCAACAAATACACCGTGTTATAAATGATTTAATATAAATATCAAATACATTCTATTATATATACAACAATTTTTAGATCAAAAATATGTTTACATCAAAATTTTAAACCCAATGTGGATATTTTGTTCACATAACATCCTCCGGCTTCCGTGCCTATATGGTGATGTGCAATGGGGATAATGCAAAATTTAGGGAGAGGGAAATGTAACACCCCAATTTTGACCCCTAAAGTTGTAATGTAAAGATGTATATGTGATGAAGGTTGAAAGTTGACCAAGATGGTTGAGGGCCAAACATTATAAATATTGTATATTGATATTATTAATAAAAATACATCATCGATTGTAGACGGGGGGGACGAAGGAACAAAAGAGGGCTTAGAGGGGCTAAAGCCAAAAAATATATTATTATATTTTAACCAATGTTCCTTTACCTTAGCTTATGTTAATGACATATCAACCTTGGAGTGCATGTCAAGGTAGTTGGGGGGACTTCTTAGAGTGACAAGTAGCTAGTTTGAGCGATGCATACTTAATCCCTAGTTTTGGGGAGCTGTCCATCATTTTTTTCATTATTTATGCATCATTCGAGTAGCCCGAGTTGAGTGACCTACTGTTTTTCATTGTAATAAAGGGTTGATTATGCATGCCTTAGATTTTATGTTGGAAAATTGATCAATATTTATGTGTGGAAGTGGTTGTTAAGAACTCCATTTAGAGTTGGATTTCCTAGAGTCCCTAGCCTTGACATTCCTAGACAGTCTATACTAGAGCCTTGGAGGGGATGAGGATTTCTCGAGGGACGGTGTGGCAGAGAAGGTGTTGACCAAAATTGGTCATCTATATTTTCCCACTTCTGGAATAATAAAAGAAAATGATATCAAAAGAAGAATTTTTTTGGACAATTAAGATCTTATTACGTATCCCTCAATATCAACTCTGCCACACATTTTTCAGATCGAAAATCCGAGTTTGTATGCTCAAGACATCCAAGTTTAAGTTTAAACGCCCAATGAGCGCTTCTTCATTTTGCGACAAATCTAGTTTTCTTGGAACAAAGAATTTTTGGGAACCATGATCATTCTCATGGAACCATGACATTTCTTGGAACCATATTTGATTATCTTGGAATAAATCCTTTTGCAATTCTTTTAAATTCCATGGAATAAACCACGTAAAAATCCATGGAATAAACCATGTAATAGTCTGTGGAATGAATCACATAAATCTTGTGGTATAAACCATGTAAATCTTGTAGATACGCCACACATATCTTGGGATAATTTCCAAACCCTCCATACTCATTTTCCCCACTCCTATTAATCCCCCCTTATATTCCATACTTAATTTTTAATCTTACTCCCCCCTTTTATTCCATACTTAGTTTTTAATCTTACTTCACCTCACTACACTCTTCGACCCTACCCCTTTATACACTTAGATTATTTTCTAAACCCCGCCACACTCCATTCCCTCCACTTTACCCTCTCCTCATCCCCTTATCCCTCCACACCCATTCATTTCTCTTCTCGCCGCTCCACATTACTTAACCATTTTATCAACTCCCATTCCTCCTTATTCTCCTCTTCATCACGACCCACAATCCCCTTTTTCTCCACGACCCCCTCTCCTTCTCTGTCCGCCCGTCTTATCTCTCATTCTTTACTACTTCTCTCTTCTCACACTCATGTTCATTTCCCTTTATAATTTTATCCTAAGCTTTATTCAATCAATGAAGTTAGTCCATGTGGAAACCACTCAATGGATGGCATAGAAACTTTATCAACCTATGAAACCCTTCCACATGTCGAGTATGTGAATGGTGCCACATGACAACTTACCAGTGGTGACACAGGGTGGCGTATTATTGATTATATTTGACATCCAATGAGATTATGACACATGGAATGTTATTACAAAGACACGTAGTGACAATTAAGTGGTTGAATTATATTTTTTCCCACTCCTGTTACTCCCCCCTTCTATTCCATATTTAGTTTTTAATATTACCCCACCCTTATATTCCATACTTAGTTTTTAATCTTACTCCCCCCTTCTATTCCATACTTAGTTTTTAATCTTACTTCACCTCACTACACTCTTTCCCTACCCCTTTCTACACTTATATTATTTTCTAAACTCTGCCACACTCCATTCCCTCCACTTTACCCTCTCCTCATGCCCTTATCCCTCCACACCCATTCATTTCTCTTCTCACTGCTCCACATTACTTAACCATTTTATCAACTCCCATTCCTCCTTATTCTCCTCTTCATCATGGCCCACAATCCCCTTTTTCTCCGCGACCCCCTCTCCTTTTCTGTCCGCCTGTCTTATCTCATTCTTTACTACTTCTCTCTTCTCACACTCATTTTCCTTTCCCTTTATACTTTTATCCTAAGCTTTATTCAATCAATGAAGTTAGTCCATGTGGAAACCACTCAATGGATGACATGGAAACTTTATCAACCTATGAAACCCTTCCACATGACGAGTATGTGAATGGTGCCACATGACAACTTATCAGTGGTGACACAAGGTGGCGTATTATTGATTATATTTGACATCCAATGAGATTATGACACATGGCATGTTATTACAAAGACACGTAGTGACAATTAAGTGCCTGAATTATATTTCCCCCCACTCCTATTACTCCCCCCTTCTATTCCATACTTAGTTTTTAATCTTACTTCACCTCACTACACTCTTCCCCTACCCCTTCCTACACTTAGATTATTTTCTAAACCCCGCCACACTCCATTCCCTCCACTTTACCCACTCCTCATCCCCTTATCCCTCCACACCCATTCATTTCTCTTCTCACCGCTCCACATTACTTAACCATTTTATCAACTCCCATTCCTCCTTATTCTCCTCTTCATCATGGCCCACAATCCCCTTTTTCTCCGCGACCTCCTCTCCTTCTTCGCCCACCCGTCTTATCTCTCATTCTTTACTACTTCTCTCTTCTCACACTCATGTTCCTTTCCCTTTATACTTTTATCCTAAGTTTTATTCAATCAATGAAGTTAGTCCATGTGGAAACCACTCAATGGATGACATGGAAACTTTATCAACCTATGAAACCCTTCCACATGGAGAGTATGTGAATGGTGCCACATGACAACTTACTAGTGGTGACACAGGGTGGCGTATTATTGATTATATTTGACATCCAATGATATTATGACACATGGCATGTTATTAAAAGACACGTAGTGACAATTAAGTGGCTTAATTATATTTTCCCCCGCTCCTATTACTCCCCCCTTATATTCCGTACTTAGTTTTTAATGTTACTTCACCTCACTACACTCTTCCCCTACCCTTTTCTACACTTAGATTATTTTCTAAACCTCGCCACACTCCATTCCCTCCACTTTACCCTCTCCTCATCCCCTTATCGCTCCACACCCATTCATTTCTCTTCTCGCTGCTCCACATTACTTAACCATTTTATCAACTCCCATTCCTCCTTATTCTCCTCTTCATCACGACCCACAATCCCCTTTTTCTCCGCAACCTCCTCTCCTTCTCCGCCCACCCATCTTATCTCTCATTCTTTACTACTTCTCTCTTCTCATACTCATGTTCCTTTCCCTTTATACTTTTATCCTAAGTTTTATTCAATCAATGAAGTTAGTCCATGTGGAAACCACTCAATGGATGACATGGAAACTTTATCAACCTATGCAACCCTTTCACATGGTGAGTATGTGTATGGTACCACATGACAACTTACTAGTGGTGACACAGGGTGGCGTATTATTGATTATATTTGACATCCAATGAGATTATGACACATGGCATGTTATTACAAAGACACAAAGTGACAATTAAGTGTCTGAATTATATTTTTCCCCACTCCTATTACTCCCCCCTTCTATTCCATACTTAGTTTTTAATCTTACTCCCCGCTTCTATTCCATACTTAGTTTTAAATCTTACTTCACCTCACTACACTCTTCCCCTACCCCTTTCTACACTTAGATTATTTTCTAAACCCCGCCACACTCCATTCCCTCCACTTTGCCCTCTCCTCATCCCCTTATCCCTCCACACCCATTCATTTCTCTTCTCGCCGCTCCACATTACTTAACCATTTTATCAACTCCCATTCCTCCTTATTATCCTCTTCATCACGACCCACAATCCCCTTTTTCTCCGCGACCCCCTCTTCTTCTCTGTCTGCCCGTCTTATCTCTCATTCTTTACTACTTCTCTCTTCTCACACTCATGTTCCTTTCCCTTTATACTTTTATCCTAATTTTTATTCAATCAATGAAGTTAGTCCATATTGAAACCACTCAATGGATGACATGAAAACTTTATCAACCTATGAAACCCTTCCACATGGCGAGTATGTGAATGGTGCCACATGACAACTTACCAGTGGTGACACAGGGTGGCGTATTATTGATTATATTTGACATCCAATGAGATTATGACACATGGCATGTTATTATAAAGAGACGTAGTGACAATTAAGTGGATGCATTATATTTTCCCCCACTCATATTACTCCCCCCTTCTATTCCATACTTAGTTTTTAATCTTACCTCACCTCACTACACTCTTCCCCTACCCCTTTCTACACTTGATTATTTTCTAAACCCCACCACGCTCCATTCCCTCCACTTTACTCTCTCCTCTTCCCCTTATCCCTCCACACCCATTCATTTCTCTTCTCGCCGCTCCACATTACTTAACCATTTTATCAACTCCCATTCCTCATTCTCCTCTTCATCACGGCCCACAATCCCCTTTTTCTCCATGACCTCCTCTCCTTCTCCGTCCGCCCATCTTATCTCTCATTCTTTACTACTTCTCTCTTCTCACACTCATGTTCCTTTTCCTTTATACTTTTATCCTAAGTTTTATTCAATCAATGAAGTTAGTCCATGTAGAAACCACTCAATTGATGACATAGAAACTTTATCAACCTATGAAACCCTTCCACATGGTGAGTATGTGAATGGTGCCACATGACAACTTACCAGTGGTGACATAGGGTGGCGTATTATTGATTATTTTTTACATCCAATGAGATTATGACACATGGCATGTTATTACAAAGACACGTAGTGACAATTAAGTGCCTGAATTATATTTTTCCCCACTCCTATTACTCCCCCCTTCTATTCCATACTTAGTTTTTAATCTTACTTCACCTAACTACACTCTTCCCCTACCTCTTTCTACACTTAGATTATTTTCTAAACCCCGCCACACTCCATTCCCTCCACTTTACCATCTCCTCATCCCTTTATCCCTCCACACCCATTCATTTCTCTTCTCGTCGTTCCACATTCCTCAACCATTTTATCAACTCCCATTCCTCCTTATTATTCTCTTCATCACGACCCACAATCCCCTTTTTCTCCGCGACCCCCTCTCCTTCTCTATCCGCCTGTCTTATCTCTCATTCTTTACTACTTCTCTCTTCTCACACTCATGTTCCTTTCCCTTTATACTTTTATCCTAAGTTTTATTCAATCAATGAAGTTAGTCCATGTGGAAACCACTCTATGGATGACATGTAAACTTTATCAACCTATGAAACCCTTCCACATGGCAGTATGTGAATGGTGCCACATGACAACTTACTAGTGGTGACATAGGGTGGCGTATTATTGATTATATTTGACATCCAATGAGATTATGACACATGGCATGTTATTACAAATACACGTAGTGACAATTAAGTGGTTGAATTATATTTTTCCCTACTCCTATTATTCCCCCCTCTCTATTCTATACTCGGTTTTTAATTACTCCCCCCTTCTATTCCATACTTGGTTTTTAATAATACTTCACCTCACTACACTCTTCCCTACCCCCCTTTCTACTTGATTATTTTCTAAACCCCACCACACTCCATTCCCTCCCTTTACCCTCTCTCCTCATCCCTTATCCCTTCCGCACCCATTCATTTCTCTTTTCTCCGCTCCACATTACTTAACCATTTTATCAACTCCCATTCCTCCTTATTCTCCTCTTCATCATGGCCCACAGTATACTTTCTCGTGACCCCCTCTCCTTCTCAGATCCATGCGTCTTGTCTTTCATTCTTTTCTTCTCTCTCTTCTCCTCGTGTTCCTTTCCCTTTTATACTTTTATCCTAAGTTTTATTCAATCAATGAAGTTAGTCCATGTGGAAACCACTCAATGGATGACATGGAAACTTTATCAACCTATGAAACCCTTCCACATGACGAGTATGTGAATGGTGCCACATGACAACATATTAGTGGTGACATAGGGATTGGCGTGTGTGATTATTTTTGACATCCAATGAGATTATGACACATGGCATGTTATTACAAAGACACGTAGTGACATCCAATGAGATTATGACACATGGCATGTTATTACAAAGACACATAGTGACAATTAAGTGGTTGAATTATATTTTTCCCCACTCCTATTACTCCCCCCTTCTATTCCATACTTAGTTTTTAATCTTACTCCCCCCTTCTATTCCATACTTAGTTTTTAATCTTACTTCACCTCACTTCACTCTTCCCCTACCCCTTTCTACACTTAGGTTATTTTCTAAACCCTGCCACACTCCATTCCCTCCACTTTACTCTCTCCTCATCCCTTTATCCCTCCACACCCATTCATTTATCTTCTTGTCTCTCCACATTACTTAACCATTTTATCAACTCCCATTCCTCCTTATTCTCCTCTTCATCACGACCCACAATCCCCTTTTTCTCCACGACCCCCTCTCCTTCTCTGTCCGCCCGTCTTATCTCTCATTCTTTACTACTTCTCTCTTCTCACAATCATGTTCCTTTCCCTTTATACTTTTATCTTAAGTTTTATTCAATCAATGAAGTTAGTCCATGTGGAAACCACTCAATGGATGAGATGGAAACTTTATCAACCTATGAAACCCTTCCACATGACGAGTATGTGAATGGTGCCACATGACAACTTACTAGTGGTGACACAGGGTGGCGTATTATTGATTATATTTGACATCCAATGAGATTATGACACATGGCATGTTATTACAAAGACACGTAGTGACAATTAAGTGGCTGAATTATATTTTTCCCCACTCCTATTACTCCCCCCTTCTATTCCATACTCAATTTTAAATCTTACTCCCCCCTTCTATTCCATACTTAGTTTTTAATCTTACTTCACCTCACTACACTCTTCCCCTACCCCTTTCTACACTTAGATTATTTTCTAAACCCCGCCACACTCCATTCCCTCCACTTTACCCTCTCCTCATCCCCTTATCCCTCCACACCCATTCATTTCTCTTCTCGTTGCTCCACATTACTTAACCATTTTATCAACTCCCATTCTTCCTTATTCTCCCCTTCATCACAACCCACAATCCCCTTTTTCTCCGTGACCCCCTCTCCTTCTCCGTCCGCCCGTCTTATCTCTCATTCTTTACTACTTCTCTCTTCTCACACTCATGTTCCTTTCCCTTTATACTTTTATTCTAAGTTTTATTCAATCAATGAAGTTAGTCCATGTGGAAACCACTCAATGGATGACATGGAAACTTTATCAACCTATGAAACCCTTCCACATGGCGAGTATGTGAATGGTGCCACATGACAACTTACCAGTGGTGACACATAGTGGCGTATTATTTATTATATTTGACATCCAATGAGATTATGCCACATGGCATGTTATTACAAAGACACGTAGTGACAATTAAGTTGTTGAATTATATGCTAACGTGATGTGAGTGGAGTGTATTTTTAGTCATATATTATTATTTAATCAATTTTCTAAGTGGAGGTCGAACCCTCTTAAGCTTCATAGTTTTCTCTCTTATGTTTCTTATTAAGTGTAAGATACACTAAATGTTATATACTATTAAGAATCCCATAGTACCATGCATGTGGGATAAGGATTTTTTACCCAAAAGTCAAATTTACAAAGAGAAAAATAAATTTAAGATCAAGGGCCCACATTTTCCCATCAAACTCAATCGATGGTCCCTGAGTCACATACTTATGAAGACCATAGCATTAGCTCTAGGCGACATAATCACTCAAAATTTATACCATTGGAAAGGTAGTTCGATGAAGAAGACATTGGTATAGGTTAGAAGGGCTGAAATTGGCTACATTTCCCCCATAAATTGAAATATCAACAAACTTTATTTTTAATGGATCCGCTTGACAACTCAACTTCACGAGCTCATATCTTGAGATCCGAGTCATATTTGGATAAAATTTATATTGTTGGAAAGCTAAGACAATGAAGATCACATATGAAGCGATTTCAATGACTAAAAAATTGATTATCCTATCCAGAAACTCAAAACACAGTCTTCTTCTTTAAAAGGAAAATTAATTAAATTTTGAAAATAAAAGTTTATATGAAAATTTTTATTAAGTCAAAATATTATTATTTAATCATTTTTCTAAGTGGAGGTTGAACCCTGTTAAGATCCATAGTTTTCTCTCTTATGTTTCTTATTAATTGTAAGATACACTAAATGTTATATACTATTAAGAATCTCATACTCCCATGCATGTGGGATAAGAATTTTTAACCAAAAGTTGAATTTACAAAGAGAAAAATAAATTTAAGATCAAGGGCCCACATTTTCCCATCAAACTCAATCGACGGTTCTTGATTCATGAACTTCTGAAGACCATAACATTAACTTCGGGTGACATAATCGCTCAAAAATTATACCGTTGGAAAGGTATTTCGATGAAGAAGACATTGGTATAGGTTAGAAGGGATGAAATTGGCTATATTTTCCCCATAAATTGAAATATCATTGAACTTCATTTTTAATGGATCTGCTTGACAACTCAACTTCACGAGCTCATATCTTGAGATACGAGAGTCGGATTTGGATAAAATTGATATTGTTGGAAAGCTAAGACAATGAAGATAACATTTGAAGTGATTTCAATGGATAAAAAATTGATTATCCTATCAAGAAAATCAAAACACAATCTTCCTCTTTTAAGGAGAAATTAATTAAAATTTGAAAATAAAAGTTTTATGAAATTTTTTATTAAAAATGGAAATGGACCCTTTTGAAAGATGTGGATATTAATGATGTAAGTTCATTAATGAGGACTTAATGAAGCATTAATTAAAGAGAATACTTCAAGAAGAAAAGTGTACAAGAAATTCAAGAAAGAACAATCCCTAACTACTCAAGTAGTTAGAAGATTTAATTTTAAAAACGAGAATAAGTGCTTCATCAAGGATTCAATAGTGAGAATTATTTAGAGGGGTAGGGGAAGAAGATCCGAAGAAGAAAGTATTGACATCATATGCAACGAAGCTTCTGATCAACGAAGATAAATCTCCATCTTCTCCACTTTTTTTCTTCTACTACATTGATTTCTCATGGCTTCATGTTTGTATTTTTGAACCAATCATGAGGTTGAGTCTTCAATCTTCTTCTTGTAATCTTAAAAAGGATTTTCTTATTTGAAATTGACCTATGAAAATTTCTTCTGTTATAACTGTTACACTCTTTTAATTTTTTTAGATGATCAAAACTTTTCTCTCCTATTTCATGTGAGAAGATATGGATATATTTACTATTTGTATTTAATAAAGAAGGTTGTATATTTGATGATCAAAACTTTTCTCTCCTATTTCCTGTGAGAAGATATGGATATATTTACTATTTGTATTTAATAAAGAAGGTTGTATATTTGATGATGCACACAAATAAATTCTCATGTTCAAGCCTCCTTCAATCTTGTTATTGTTAAAAGACTCCTTGTTGTACATAAATATCAGATCAAATTATTGAAGAATCATTTTATTGTATAAATTCAAGCAATAAATATTTAGGGTTTGCTGCCTAAGAATTCTTCTAATCCAAGATATTCAAGATATATCTTTTAGCCAAAGAGGAGTATCACCTCTATAAAAACACAGGAGGATTCATATCCTCATGAGGTTGTCGTTTCGGTCCTAACAGATTCAAACATCCACATAAGAGAAAACAATTCCTTAGGTTGTGCAGATTAGGGAAGAGAGTTGGGTTGTTGGAAAGGTTGTAGGAGTCATGTCATTGTGAGAATTACTGGGTAATTGGATTGAGTGAGTGGGTTGTAGCCAGTCTCAGAGTCATTTTTCCTTGTGGATTCATAGCCCCAACATGGGGTTGACCTGTTGCATAAAGCACTGGTGAAACAATGCCTATGGTTGGGAGGAACATCCCACGTCTGTGGTCAATTGTATAATTCTTCACAAAAGATCTGTGATCAATTGTGTAATTCTTCACAAAAGATAAGTGTTCTGGATTATTTTTGTTTTGTTTTTAAGTTGTTTATGCTTTGTATTTTGTGTTTAACTATTGTTATGTTAATTAATAGTGTGCATAGATAAATTTGAAAGTTTTCATGAGTTATGCATGAGCTTGCTTGTCAATTTTGCACGCATAATTACATTGTATAACATGACAAAGAACCATTGATATAAGAGCTGTATTAATTTAGTGAAATTGGTGGGGAATTAAGGAATCAGAGCTTTGTTAAGTATAATGAGTTGAAGGGAAATTGAGAAAATTTCCCAATACCTCATCATCCCAAAGACACCGAGGTAGACTACCGCATTTACTCCTATATTAATAAAATACACAAATCTTTATAATTACTTCACTGAGACAAGATCAGGATGATATTTCATTGGCAAAAACGTCAAGTTGAACCTAATTTTTTAAGAGGAAAATATAAGTCAACCCTCCATCTACTTGATTGATTGAGTGCACTTGATTAGATTGGTGTCCCAAACGTGTGCCACCGTCTAGACCATAGGCTAACTGACACTTACCACTTCTGTGTTCATTGTAGCCGTCCGTGTCACAAACTCCCGCTGGGTTTGTTCACTGCTCCAACCAATGGCTGCCCCTTGTTGTGAGTGTAATCAGCGTCTCTGACTGGTGCCGTCAATCTGGTTGAACCCATTGAAGCATTCCATGGTGATGCCGTCAATCTGGTTGAACCCATTGAAACCCATTGAAGCATTCCATGGTGATGCCGTCAATCTGGTTGAAGCCATTGAAGCATTCCATGGTGATGATTAGGTTTATCGAAAAGATGATGGCTGCGGCTGGGCTGCCGCCATGTCAAAGGACACAGCAAACTCAGTGCCAGCCTGCCAGGTGTCCGTAAGAGACGTATTTGTCAATGCTTCACTGTCAAATCTTTCAGAACATCAAGGCAGATGAGATCGGCTCCTTGCGTGCTTATCCACACTGCTTACAAATTCCCATCACTCCACCCACCAATATACCGAATCTACATCATCTCTTATTAAAACCCCAATTGTTGGTAGCAGAGAGCACGGCTATTTTCCATAATGGAGAAGGGAAGGTTGTCGGGATCCACATTCGAGTTCAATGCAAGATTATCCGAATGCAACGATGTGCAAGGGCTTTCCGTGCCCATGTCGCCTGCGGACGAGCTGTTCTGCAACGGACGCATTCGTCTCATGAAACCTTCCGCCGCTCCTCAGAAAACACCGTTACCCGATTTTGAGCACCGAAACAAAGCACAAGCATCCGTGATTTCAAAGCAAGGCAACGACATGGAGGAGAAATACAAGGGCCGACAGCGTCTGTGGAGGAACAAGAACGAGAGTCGTCATCGTGGCCCAGCGAGATCTCTTTCCCCTCAGAGGAACTCCTCCTCTCAGTGGGGAGGGAAAGGGAAAGGACAAAGGAATTCTGAGGAGGAGGAAGGAGTAGAAGGAAATAAGGTTGTAGGCGCTGCTTCTCCTTTGACATTGCCGAAGCCGAGAGGGTCAAGGAGAACATGGAGTTTAAGAGATATTTTTCTCCACAGAAGTAAGAGCGAGGGCAGAGAGCAGAAGAGGGATGCGTGGGAACTTTCTTGTTCAAGTGTAAAGTCGTCATCGTCAGATAAAGAGAAACAGAGGGCGTCGGCTCAAGGAAAACCCGCCCAGAAGAAGAAGATGGCGGACACCAACACTGATAAAACTGTATATATATCAAGTCCCAACAGGAAGGGGGTGCCAGTGTCAGTGTCAGCCCAGGAGCTTCAATATCTATCGAGTCCCAACAGGAAGGGGGTTCCGGCGTCAGCACAGGAGCTTCATTATATATCGAGTCCCAACAGGAGAGGGGTTCCGGTTTCAGCCCACGAGCTTCACTACACAGCAAACAGGGCTCAGGCGGAGGAGCTCAGGAGAAAAACATTCCTGCCCTACAGACAGGGCCTACTCGGCTGCTTGGGATTCCATTCCCCATCCGCATTCCCACGGGGTCATGTGTTGCAGCCGCTGTATTAGGGTTCCAAGTCAATCCAACGTGTAAGTTAACTTTAGTTTGGTTTGCAAATATGGCAGTTAGTTATAAATCAGACCAGTTTGGTTTACAAATATAGCGGTTAGTTTTGTAAGGCCAGTAATATATGAGGTCAGGTCGTTAGAAAGCCTCGTCTAAATTGTACTTTCATACTTTTTTCATGGACAATCTGTCGGGACTACTAGAGTGTAGATGGAAATTTGCATGGAAATTGTCCTTCGTAAGGAAGATTGGGGATATACTTTCTGTAAATGCATGGCAACGTGTTTTTACATAAGATCACGTAAAACATCAAGGTGTTGTGAAAAAACCATGATACTTTGATGCAGAGTGCTTTGATACAGAACCGTGTAAAATTCCATCCACATTTATAGCAAGTATGTTTGAGTTTTATTAAATCTTCAAATAATGTAAAATATCACAGCGTTACCATTTATGCCAAGTATATATGGTGTTTATGGCTTCCATATATATATATATATACGAGTTCTCAATATAACTGTTTTATATGAGAGTATTCATTATTTCTTTTAAAATGGAATTTAAATTAAAAAATCATGTTAACGTTGAATTAAGGAAAGATCGTGGAATATAAGTAAATTAAAAAATCATGTTAACGTTGAAGTAAGGAAAGATCGTACACAGTCCAAACCTTGCAGCATATATGGCACCGTACTATTGAAAATATTCGTGAAACCATCCTTGTTGAAAGATGGTCGGATGAGGACTGGAAAGCAGTGGGCGTAGAAGCCTATATATTGCAACAACTCAACCTACAACCT
>SNQJ01S0089351.1:6027-33239 GCA_010110895.2 Picea sitchensis
GATGTGTGATTTCCCTTTCAGAAGTGTGGTTGCATAGTTAGTTTTCTGGGTCAGATAGCAGAGTTGATCTGTCAAACGAACTCCATCTCATACTTGCATGTGCCATAATGGAGTAGATAGTCTCTCTGTGAAAGACAACCAAAGTGCATTTCAGTTTGCTAGTTTGTTTTGTTTCGAGCATACATAATCTAGAATAGTTCTATACTCATGACATTAGAATTACCTTTCTTGCTGGTGTCTTGTAACTTTGTTGATTACGAATCCCAGATTGATAATTAATGAGTGCATTATACTAAACATATAAGAAACACAACAAGTGCTCTCTGTGTATGTTTTAAATGCATGGAGTTTGAAAAAAATATGTGGCATAGCTCAGTTGGATGTTGGGTATGTTACAATATGTTCTGCTGAGAGAACAAGAGTGTTCTCTCATGTAGCATGGCCCAGCCATGGGTGTTCGGGGACGTTACAACATGGTATCATAGCTTCGGTTTTCAACACTGAGCCTGGATGGACCGAACAAGTTGAATTGAAGTGAAATTTCAAAAATGATTTATTTGGAAGTGGCCAAATTTCAGTTTGTAGAGCGTCCATGGTAAAAAGTAACAACAATTGGGCGGAATTGGGAAAAGCCCCAATTTATGTTTGTTAAATTCATGGGAAAATGGAGACATTCGGCCAATTGGTGAGATATTAATGGTTTAATATTTGTTCTAGCAAATTTAGACCTGGAGTTGGTCGAATTTGAAGTTACAGTGAAGCCATGACAGATGGAGCGAAATTAATAATTAAAATTCCCAATTCGTGAATTGATTTTTGGATAAATTTATTCCAGAAATGTCAACCCACAGTGATCTGTTGTTACATAGGTTCAACTGGTGTTATTGGGTTGAAATTGAATGAATTTCATAGTTGCATAATGTCTATGGTAATTGGGAGAAAGTTAAGCAAAAGCCCCAATTTTTGCAGCGAAATTCACGAGGAATTGATGCGCAGTAAAAATCTTGTGATATGTGAAAATTGGGCATTGCGCGGAAAAATGTTGGCATGCTGGTGTGTGCACTAAATTTTGGCACCGCACGGAAAAATATGGTGTGAGGGTGCGCACAGAAAATATTGGTGCCGCGCGGAAAAATATTGGTGTGTGGGTGTGCGCACTAAATTTAGAATTGCATGGTGTGCACAAGCATAAGAAGGTGCACGCAGTATACACACACATAATAATGGTGTGCGGGGTGTATGGAGCATTGGCAAAGCGCAGAAGAGTTTGGTTGGTGCACGTGCAATATGGGTATATGTTGTCGCGCGACAGTTTAGTCAATGGTGCATGTAGAGTATATGTGTGCGGTGGGGGTGTATTGAAATTTGGCATGGTGCAGTGCATAGAGTGAAATGCACACGAAATATCAACGTGCAATATAAAAACTGTGTGCAACAGGTAATAGTGTAAGAACCAAAACTGCGCGCGGTAGATATTGGCACGTGACATAAAAGTAGTGCGCAATTATTGGCGCGACAGAGAAGTGATGCACAGTGGTTATAGGTGCACGAAGCATGATTTACCTTTTGATGTTGCTGCACATGGTAAATATGGGTTACAGGTTGAAATTTGTGCATGCAGAGTCGTTTGGAGGATGAATAACAGTAGAAAGCCAGTGATTTTTTGCGACGTTTTATATCATTTGAACGTCATCTTTTTGCAGCACATTTTTTAGGCCTTTAAGAGCATTTTTAGCAACTCAAAAACCATGAGACAAAATCGTACCTCTTTTTATCTCAAATAAAAGAGCTCGAAGAGAGCTTTCTAATGGTGTAAATCATTTGTCAAACAGAGCTTTTATGAGGAAGTTACAACACAAACAGTGGAGGGTAAAATGTAAGACCCATCTAACTTTAGAGAGTCATAACTTTTTGCTCCAGAATCAGATTGAAGCACAGGAGTAGTCAATGGAAATATATTGAGCCATAGAAGATAGTCCCAAAGCTCAATTAAATTTATGGGCATGTTACAAATGTTTAATATGGAAAATAAGGCACCTATTACAGGGGAATTACAGTCAGGAGGATGCGATTAGAGGGATGGATGTCCATTTGGGCATTGAAGGAACAAACTCCAATGGACATGAAGATGAAAGGAATGAAAACATGAATATGGCAGAGACTATTAAAAATTTACAGAAGGATGTCCAAATCCATAAAGATGATAATGAAAGGATTATGAGAGACAAGGAGTAGCAGGATGACTTCAACATGAAGTTATTGGAGAGCTTGAACATAATAGAAAATAAATTGGATAAGGAGAGTGGCTCAAGCAAATCAGGAAGTCACAGGTCTCCCGATGAGAAAAGAAAAGCAAGAAGTGTTAGCAGGCATCACCACCACTCCCCAGGGCATTCCAATGAGAGATCACACAGAAGCTCAAGTCCATCCCCTGTCAGGAAGCACAAGGGATATGAGGTGGATGAGCTACGAGGAGAAATGAACAAAATCAAACCTCTTACATTTCATGGTGAGCACAAGAAGGATGAAGATGTAGAGACATGGTTGTTGGGCATGAGAAATTATTTCCAATTACATAACTATTCTTCTCATGCAGAAGGTAGAATTTCCATCTATCAACACAAGGGAAAGGCATCCATGTGGTGGGATCATCTTGTGCAGGTGCAGCACGTTAAAGAGAAAAGTGTTATTTGGAGAGAATTCAAGAAGCATTTTGAGAAGAAATACTTGACTAAGAGATACTATGACAAGAAAATGAAAGAGTTCTTTCAACTCAATCTTGGAAGTATCACCATTGATAAATATGAAAGAAAGTTTTTACAACTGTTGAAGTATGTCTCTTTCATCAAGGATGAGATAGTGAAGATTCAAAGGTATTTGAGTGGATTATCATCATTCATCAGTGACAAAATACAATATGATGATCCCAATACATTGGAGGAGACTATAAGGTGAGATAAATGCCTATATGATCAGCAAAAAGCAAGGCCAACTTTCCAAAAATCTTGGGAAGACAAAAAGAAATTCAAGGTGGATCAGAGGAAGAAGGGATCTAAGCCACCATTCTTCAGAAATAATCCATAGGGGGAACAAACTCTTAGAGAGCCCAAAACGATTGAGACAGGGGGTCAAAGGCCAAGGAAGCCACCTATGTGATGTTGAGGTTGTAAAGGAGATCATATGTACAGAGATTGTCCTCATTGAGGTGAAAAAGTGAGAACTGTTCACAATGTACAGCAAGCTAAAACAGTGGAGGACATGGGCAGATATGTACCAAGGATCTATGCATCCCTGGATAACAAGCAAGAAGAGTATCAATCACATATGATTGAAGTGGAAGGTATGATCAACAACCAAACCATTGTTATTTTAATTGATTCAGGAGATAGTCATAGTTATATAGATCCTAAGATGGTGGAAAGTTTGCATTTGCCAAGAAGAAAGCATGGAAAACCTTGGTTGGTGAAACTGGATACAGGAGCCAAAAGAAAATTTAATGAGATGGTTAAGTCATGCCTTATGGACATGAATGGACTAAACACCAAGGCAGATTTGAACATCTTTCCTTTAGGTTCCTATGACTATCTAATTGGGATGGATTGGTTGGACCAGCATCATTCCATCCTAGACTGTCATAAAAAGACATTTAATTGCTTGGATGAGGAAGGGAAACTAAGGAAAGTGCAGGGAATTCCCAGGGCAGTAACCATAAGAGAAATTTCAACATTGCAACTGAAGAAATGTTGTAGGAAAGGGTGTCAAATATTTGCAGCACATATGGAAGAGACACCTAAAGATAAGGTGCCAAATTTGGAAGATCATGCAGTCCTGGAAGAATTTGAAGATGTATTCAAGGAGGTACCAGGACTATCCCCAAAGAGAGATATTGATTTCTCTGTAAATTTAATGCCTGGAGTACCTCCAGTGTCAAAGAATCCTTACAGAATGAGTACACCGGAGTTGAAGGAGTTGCAAATGCAGCTTGAAGAACTTATGAAGAAGGGGTATATACTCCCAAGTGTGTCACCTTGGGGTGCCCCAGTCTTGTTCATGAAGAAGAAATATGAAACATTAATATTGTGCATTGATTTCAGACAGTTGAATAAAGGGACTGTAAAGAATAAATATCCTTTTCCAAGGATTGATGATCTTTTTGAACAATTGAAGGATGCTAAGATATTTTCAAAGATAGATCTCAGGTTAGGATACCATTAGGTAAGGATTAAAAAGGAAGATATCAGCAAGACCGCCTTCAAGACAAGGTATGGTCATTATGAGTTCACAGTGGTGCCATTTGGGTTGTCAAATGCACCAACTGTTTTCATGTGCTTAATGAATGATGTTTTCCATGAATATTTAGACAAGTTTGTCATTGTATTTTTGGATGACATCCTTGTATATTCCAAGTCAGAAGAAGAGCATGAGCATCATTTGAGGATGGTTTTGCAAGTATTAAGGGAGCATCAGTTGTATGCAAAATTGAGCAAGTGTTCATTCTATCAGAAGCAAATTCACTATTTGGGACATATCATTTCAAAGGATGGGATAGCAGTGGATCCTAAGAAGATAGAAGCCATTAGAGAATGATCATCTCCAAAGAATGTCACAAAGGTCAGATCATTCATGGGCCTTGTGGGCTACTATAGGAGATTCATTGAAGGATTCTCAAAGATTGCACACCCAATCACTTCATTGAAGAGAGAGGGTGTGAAGTTTCAATGGACATTGGATTGTGAAAAGAGTTTCCAACACTTGAAACAATTATTAACAAGTGCTCCAATACTGAGGATTGCAGACCCAAATGAAGACTTCATTGTATGCACAGATGCATGTAAAGAAAGACTTGGTGGATTCCTCAGTCAAAATGGGTTTGTTTTATGTTATGAATCAAGGAAGTTGAAGGAGCATGAAAGAAACTATGCCACTCATGATTTGTAGTTGGCAGCCATAATGCATGCCTTGAGGAAATGGAGACACTACTTCATGGGAAAAAGGTTTGAGTTGAGGACAGACCACAATGGTCTGAAATATTTATTTGATCAGCCAACTCTAAATGCTAGGCAAAACAGATGGTTAGAATTTCTAAGTGAATATGACTTTGATATAAAGCATATCAAGGGGAAAGGGAATAAAGTGGCTGATGCACTCAGCAAAAGAGTGCATGAATTGCATGTTACAACCATTAGCATGTACCAATCAGATTTGAAAGACAAAACTATAGAGGCTGCCAAATCAGATTTGCAATACAAGGAATTAGTGGAAAAATTACAAGGTATTTTGCAGCAGAAAATTCAGGAATATAAGCTAGATAATGATGAAAGTCCCATGTACAGGGGCATAATTTATGTACCAAATTCTCAGGAATTGAAAAAATTGATATTGAGATAAATGCATAAATTACCTTATGCTGGGCACCTAGGATATCAGAAAACTATTGCAGCTGTCAAAAGCCAATATTATTGGTCAGGCATGAAGAAAGAGGTTTTTGATTTTATTGTCAGATGTTTGGAATGTCAAAAGGTAAAGGCTGAGCATAAACACCCAGTTGGTTTGCTACAACCATTACCCATTCCTGAATGGAAAGTTGTATCCATTACCCATTCCTCAATGGAAATGGGAAGTTGTAACCATGGATTTCAAAACTAAACCGCCAAGAAAAAAACAACATGCTCCTATCATGGTAGTGGTGGATAAGCTTACTAAAAGTTCCCATTTTATTCCCAATTAATCTAACTCACAAGGTAGCAAACATTGTTGATGTTTATAAGGAGGGAAATCGTTAGATTACATGGCATACCCAAGACAATTGTGTTCGATGAGATCCAAAATTTCACTCAAAATTTTGGAAAGGATTATTTTAATGGGTTTGGAACAAATTTGAATTTTTAGCACAACTTATCATCCGTAATTTGATGGACAAACAGAGGGTGAGTCAAGTGATTGGGGATATGTTGAGGATGTATGTGATGGATAAACCATCAAAATGGGAAGACTACCTACACTTGGTAGAGAGTTTGCTTTATAAAATGGGTACCAAGCATCTCTAAAGATGAGCCCATTTGAGGCACTTTATGGTAAAGAAAGTGAAACACACCAAAGAAGTCGGGATAACCGAAGGCATAAAGCTTAGTGGTTGGGCCAGATTTTCTCAGGGAAATGGAGGAGAAAATGATTAAAATAAAACAAAATTTAAAGGTTGTCCAAGATAGGCAGAAAATCTATGCTGATAAAGGAAGAACTCACAGGGAATTTAAAGTGGGTGATCATGTATTCTTGAAAGTGAAAGCCAACAGAAGTTCCCTGAAGTTGGGAAATTGTTCCAAGTTGGTAGCTCGCTATTGTGGGCCATTTGAAATCTTAGAGAGGATTGGTCCAGTAGCTTATATGATTGCATTGCCTACATCTATGTTTGTTCATAATGTATTCCATGTATCATTGCTCGAGAAATACATACCTGATGCTAATCATGTTATTGATTGGAATGTGATTCAGGTGGAGCAAGAAGGTGTTTTGCAAGTGCAACCAGTATGCATTTTGGATCGGAAAATAAAACAGCTTCGGAATCGAGCCATAGGGATTGTAAAGGTCCAATGGACCTTGTATGGTTCTGAGGACGCTACTTGGGAGCATAAGGATGCAATGCGGGCAAAATACCCGCATCTTTTTTAGGATTTTTGAAAATTTTGTTGTATGTATGTACATGATGCACTGAGGACAATGCATAAAATAAGGGGAGGGGATTGTAATATCCCCAGGATGAACCCAATTGTAAATGTAAAGGAAAATGCACTTAAGCTGGTGAGTTGTTTGATATCATGTTGTATGCACCTTTCATGGCATAGTGCATGCATGTACTGCACATTAAAATGATGTAATGTGCACATTCTAGGATACCGCGTGCAACATCTTAAGTGCGCGCGATATTGAGGCCAGCGAGCCTTGTGTATATGCTATGTTTTATAGGCTGGTGAGCCAGTTATTATAAGCTAGGATGCTTATTTTTTTATTAGGCCGGAGAGCCTAGATGTTGAAGGCCAATGCGCTTATTTTTGTATATGTCTCATGATTAATATAAAATACATTGTCGCGCAGATCGACCACGATAAAGGAGTATGGGGGACTAAAATCTACTAGTTAGGGAAAGGTTCGGGGCTAAAAGTTAAGAAAAGGGATAATCTAGGGAGATTAAGCCAAAAAGGAATATTATATTAATATTTCTTAAAGTATAAAGTAGGGATAATTATTTTATCCTAAGTTCCAAAGTTGGGGACAAGTGGACCAAAGTAGCTCCCAACATGACAAGTGTAAATTTGGGGACATGCATACATATTGTTGGGACTTAGTTCATTTTCAAACACTCTTCCATCATTCTTTCCATCATTCAACCATGATTCCATGACCATTTCATTCCTGCAGTCAGTTATCCTTCATACATTCATTTCACTGTACCTGAACCAATATCCATAGCCATTTGTGTTGGCGTACCTGGTTAGCTTGGGAGCTAGACTAAAGAAGCGGGTTTTCAGGCTCGTGGGATATTGAAGAGGCGGGTTTTCAATCCCATGGGATATTGAAGAGGTGGGTTGTCAGTCTTGTGATAAATTCTCTGGGTGAGAGAATTGCTGGGAATTGATTTCCTGAAGATGTTAAACTGTAGCTACAGTGCTCTGAGACTTTATGTTTGGCATGTTGCTGAAGTCCAGAAAGGAAGTGGGGCAGTCAAAGGACTATTGAGCAGAGAAGGGGCACACTTCCTGGGGTGGGACAAGCATGTGGGGAATGAGGGATTGTAGGTTGTTAGTTTGAGTTGGCACCTGTGACAGAGTCTTTCCTGTTGTCTTTGAGATTTTATCCTGGTTATGAATCCCTTTACCCAGGTGGAGTTTAGTCCCAGCTCGGGGGTGACTCACTATTGAGAGTGATGAATAGTGTGGTCTAAGGTTGGGAGGTTCGTGGAAGGTCTGCACGTAGTTGGTGACATTCTTGCCAAGATAAGTGCCAATTGTGTGATAAATTTACATGTTGCATTGTTATTTACGTGTTTATTTTTATGGGTTTATCGTATGTGTGATTATAACTATCTATATGTTTTTGGGTATTTCCTATATATGTTGCATGTCTAGGTTTATTGTTATTTCAGTATGAATTCATGCATTTGCGTAATATATTTGTCTGTTACGTTATATATATAAATCTTCTGCAAGAGTGTTGTGTGTGTATGTTTTAAATGCATGCAGTTTGAAAAGAATATGTGGCATAACTCAGTTGGATCTCAGGTATGTTACACTATGTTCCGCTGAGAGAACAAGAGAATTCTCTTGTGTAGCGTGGCCCGTCCATGGGTGGTCGGGGACGTTACACAAACACCCCTTAGCGCACATCATTTTGTAAAGTGTTTTGGCCATCAGTTTCTCTTCTGACCTCACACTTTAGAGGAAATCTGTTACACATCAAATTTCCACACTACTAAGTGTCACATTTAAGTATCACTTATGTAGGTGTCGATTTGCCACATTCCTAAGTGGCGCACTTATATTCTACTAAGTGTTGAAACTGAATGTTGCAACTATAAAAGTGTTGATCATGTTCCCTAGAAAACTTGGGTGAGAAAAACCCATCACATGGAATCCTAAATACACTTTTTCATCATGTGGAAGTGTCTATCATGTTCCCTAGAGAAATTGGTGAAGAAAACTCATCATTTGAAGGTCGAAAAACCACTTTTTACCTTGAGTTTTTGACCATTTTTTATGACTGACGCCATCCTGCCCATACATAGGGTGTGTCAGTCCCTAAGTAACTCCCCCTAGTCCACTATGGGGGATCATTAGTAACACTTTGTGTCAATATTCGGGGGAGTGTTAGTTTTTTTACACCTAACCCACCTTTTTCTATGGGAAAATCCTAAGCTGATCTTAAGTGGTTATGGTTGAGGGATGACTCATGAGTTCAATTCATCGATATTCCTTCCATTTTGGGTACTAAATCCTAACCTAAGGAGTGAATATCTCAACCATTCCCTTGAATTTTTATGGTCGTTAAGCCTCTCAAGTTCTATAGAAAAAAGGAAATTCATGGGTAAAGGGGGAGTTCTGGAGAGTATGAAACCTTTGTTCTTGAGATATTCTGAGATAGTTCAGAAGCATTCTCATTATTGTCAGGCGATGTAATGGGATGGAAAGGATAAGCTTGGAGGAAAGCATGCATCACATCAGAATTATTGTAAGTATTGTCCATTGTTTCTCATGAATATAAGCTTGGCCTATTCCCATACTTCTGTCTCATTTAGTTTACATATGAATGTTATGCTTATTTCATTTAGTTAGATATTGTTTCATATAACTTTGTGCAAGTAGTAGAAGAGGAATATTGCTCTGCCTAAATGCAGGGAGATCGTGTTCAAGCTAGGATTGGATCCAACGCTGGAACAACAAGGAGCAGCAAGGACAACCTTCGAAAAAGGTGAACTCTTACTTCATTTTCCGTCTTCTCATTTTCATATGTGAATAGAAAATATCAAGGGATGTTACTGTCCATTTTATCTATTCTATCTTAGCTGAAGAAAACCCAGCTAAGGGGAGATTAAACTATCTGTACGGTAAGATTTCTCACAACATTGTTCCACCTGGATCACATTCCAATCAATCACATGAATGGGATTAGGAACATACTTTTTTAACAAAAACACATGGAACACGTTATGAATTCTCATGGATGTGGGTAATGCTAGCATGTATGCAACTGGTCCTATCTTTTCTAAGACCTCAAAAGGCCCACAATATCTCGTTGCCAACTTTGGGAAACTTCCCAATTTCAACGAGCTTCTCTTGGCTTTAAATTTTAAAAACACATTCTCTCCCACTTTGAATTCTATATTTGTTATCTTTCTATCATCATAGCTCTTCTTCTGATCTTGTGCAAATTTTAAATTCTACCTGATTTTTACCATCTATTCTTCCATTTCCTTTAACAATTCTGGCCCAATCACAACTCTGTCTATTGGGTTATCCCAACTTACTCGTGTGTTGCATTTTTTGTCATACAATTCTTCAAATGGGCTCATCTTCAATGATTCTCGATACTCATTGTTGTATGAAAACTCAACTAAATTGATGTAGTCCTCCCACTTAGAAGGATTGTATATTACATAAATTCTCAACATATCTTCAATTATTCGATTAATTCTTTTTGTATGCCCATCTGACTCTGGATGATATGTTGTACTAAATTTAAATTTGTCCCAAATATCGTAAACAACCCCCTCCAAACATTGGAAGTGAACTTGGGATATTGATCCGGCACTATTGCCTTAGGCACACCATGTATCCTATCAATTTATCTCATGTAAATTTATGTAATATTTGATGCCTTGTGAGTTACTTTCACTGGAATGAAATGTGCAGCCTTTGTGAGTTTGTCCAACACTATCATGATGGAATCATGTTTCCTTGTTGACCTAGGCAAATTGGTAATAAAATCTATAGTAACAACTTCCTATTTCCATTCAGGAATGGGAAATGGTTGCAACAATCATGTTGGATGTCTATGTTCAACCTTTACCTTCTGACATTCCATGCATTTGGCCAAATAATTAGTGATATATTTCTTCATGCTAGACCAAAAATATTGGCATCTTACCACTATAATAGTTTTATGATATCCTAGATGTTCTGCATATGGCACATTATGCATCTCCCTTAGTGTTACTGAAATATTTCCCTGCGAACAGGTGAACTTTCCCTTGGAGTACAAACCCCTTTACCAAGACATAAAACTACCTTTGGAAACTACCATTCCTATAGATTCATTTTATCCATCGAAAAAGAGAGAAGGAGGGAAAGTATGATGTACCTCAATTTCAACATTTTCCCAAGCTTATCCAATCTGCGAGTCCCAAACAATACGTGCAATGGAAAACAAGAAACAAATGTCTATCTCCTGCTCTAATGGATTAGACAAAATCAATCGATCTATGAAGATTAAGACAAGCATAGACAAGTACATGTAAACACATACAAGAAGGAAATAGGACAAGTATATTAATGAGAAATTCAAAAGAAAACTTACAACCTTCAAATGATGTTGCAACAACCTCTCCAAGTCCTCCTTGTCCAACCCTTGCTCGAAATATCCACAATCAAAATAAAAATGCTTTGCTTATTTTTTCCTGCTTGTTCACCATGAGAATGCCTCCATTTATAGGATTTGAGAGGCTCAACCACATTGGGTATATTTGGAATTAGTTGAGGATATGGCTCCAATAGTTTTGATATCTCCCTTAGATGCAACCCATGAGTTAGACTCGAGCCAAACCAACTTGATCCATCCATAGCTGTCTTTAGAAGAAAATGAGATTTCTTCCAATATTTTCTTAACCAACTCAATGCTCCTTTAGAATGGGAAACAAAGCGCTACAATGCTCCATATGAGATGGAAAAGGAGTGCTAGATCTCCCTGTATATGAGCATTGAAGCGTTGATATTCCCAAAAGTTTCCAAGATAAGCAATTCTCGTAGAAAAACATTTGTTTCAAATGTCATTTGATGGGGCTTCTTCTTCTAACATGTTTTAGGGGTTGTGTCAAGTGTTTTCATGGTTTCGTTCATGATGCGACACTTACGAAAAGAAAATGTGACACTTGCGACAAAAGTGAGACACTTACGACAATGAGAATGTGACATTATCAAAGTGGGGAATTTTTATGTGTAACATATTGCCCCCCAAAGTGTGAAGTCAGAAGATGAAATTTGATGGCCGAAACACTTTGTGGATTCTTCAAAGCAAGGGTATGGAGTGGGGGAACCTGGTAGAAGTTGCATACAACCATCAAACAATGTTAATATGTGTTCCAGTCCCGAGGAAAGCATACCTATGCTCAGACTATAAGTGACTCAAATCATGGCCTCCAATAAATACACTGCGGATCCATGATGATATTGACTAAGGGTATGGCCACTAGAGATACAATGTGGATCCATACCTCTATGACATGAACTGATCATAGCCATGCAAAATAAACAGTGGAGTTATGAGATGATAAAACATATCCACAGACCAATACAATGTATATCTATGTGACGACATATATATCAGCATGCTCAAATGACTTCCTTCGCGGATTGGACAGAGAAGATAACAGTGGATGCTCGACCCAGGGTCTTCGTCCCAATCCTGATGTAATACAAATATTACCCATGCGAATAGATGTTTTGATGTCAAACATGGTAGAAACCACTTGATTATCGTTTTTTGAGGCATATTGTTAACAAGTGCGAGATAAATCACCATTGATGTCGATAATTTTCAACGTACTTCTAAAATACAGTCCAGTGAATGTGAAAAATGACTTGAAGTCGAACATCTATGGAATCATTTGGTCAGGGGTCATTAATGAATACCCACTTTTGAATGCAAGGATGTCTTCCATTGAGGCATGCATGTCCCAATGCACTGCTGTGTTCCTAAGTCTATTTCCCAGATAATTTGTTGAAGTCAACATGAAAATACTCGTCGAAGGAGGGCATTGATGTATCCCCCATCAGTCGACATGAAACTTGTCTCAGGAAAGTGATAATATATAGAAAATGAAAACATACTGACATGGGCATGGAAATTGGTAACTTTGTGGATGGTGATTGTTGAGGCGGAAAATTCCCTTGAACACTGAGGCATGATGTGAGACTTAGCGGCATAAACTCATAGTGGACCAAAACATAATGCAACGAGTGTTGAGGCATTCTTTGGATGGGTCAAAAAAGAGGAAAGACTCACAGGATTGGTTCAAAGTGGAGGTTTTGGTGAATTATCCAAGTGTTCATTGTGGAGGTTAAAACAAGTGTCGGGTTCAAGGGCGACTGTAAGAGTTGCTTTAAAAAAAAATTCAAGAAACTTGACCCACTTCCTTCAATTTTTCCCCCCCATCCAGATAGATGAGTACCTCTTTTTAATTTAACGAGCTCGAGGAGGATAACACATGCTCAATATAACTCACCTTCGGTAAGTTCATATTCCTTTATTTAACTAACTGGAAGAAGTAACGGTTCGTCCCCAGATGGGCCCTTCAATGTGTAGTTTAGCGAGTTCAGAGAAGGAAAACTTGGTGTTTTTTCATGTTTAGAGAGTCTGAAAAGAACTTAAAGGTGACTCTGGGGTTGTCCTTTTTTGTATTTTTAGTCTTCGAGGTCTGAAAAAGAGATAAACTATTACTCGAAAGATGCCATTTTGAACCTTTTAACGAGTGTGAAAGGAAGCAAGATCACTTGGAAATCGTTTCATGTTTAGAGAGTCTGAAAAGAGATTAAAGAAAACTCTAGGAGGTTCCTTTTTCGTATAACATTTACGAGTCCGAAAAAGTGATACAAGTATACTCGGTTGCATTCTCATGTATTTACGAGCATGAGAAAAAGAAAATACTAAGCTCGTTAGTGTTACAAGGTCATCAAAGAATCTCTACTCGAATTCCTGCATAATCAAGTTGTCCTGAGAAAAAGATATTAGTGGGTTCTCAAAAAATGACAAAAAACCCAAAAATTAACTTTATAAAATGTGAAAAGGAGGAAAAATGAACAAATTTGAACATATCAAATATCAAATTAGGGCAAGAAAACATGTTTATCTTTGTTTTACTATTCTCCTTTCCTCTTTGAGTTTTTTCCTCTTTTAGATCATTTTTTTGGGCGTTGATTGCGAGAGTTGTGGGCGACCGTTTTCAAAACTGTCTGTATTAGGTTGGTTCTCTCCTCTTTCTCATTCATTTCCATGTTTTTTATTGCATTTCAACCCTTAATTTAGGTGCCTAGGCTCCTTGGGAAGCCCTAGAGAACCGAACTAGATCGACACTCCCTCAAGTAATGGAGGGAGCATCGATCGTGATTTCAACGCCCTGGTATGTGCGTTGAGGGAGCATTAGCACTCTGTTTTATTCTTTAAGGGAGAGCTAGGCGCAATTTTTTTTATTTTTTATTTTTAGACTAAAAAAGGGAAATATATCTCTTTGAAAACTTAGTGGATGATGATTATTTGATGAATTTGCAGCTTTTCCTCATAGCTAATCATGATTGAATGGAAATAATGCGAGCATGAATTTGATAACATCGTTGATTTACAAGACCCTCAAGCGACAATGAACTTACAAAATTACAGCTTGTTCAAGTACTTCAAACTCCAAAATATTAGGAAAGAAGTTATTTTGCTTGGATATTTGATCGACTTATGGGATAATGATAAGCAATCATTCTTAATAGGACCACATGTAATCGAGATCGAGATCAAGATGGATGATGTGTACTTCTTGATAGGGCTCTCGAAGAGAGGAGTGCCTATTCTTTTATCTAGACATTGGGCCACTCCAAGACCGACAGAGGCATATGTTTCCCAACACTACTTACTAGGGTCACACTTGGTAGGAGGGAGGATTGTCATAAAAGACGTGATGGATTTATCTCTCTGATCTGTCCTATTTTCTATCAAAAAATTGGCAGGAAGCACTAGTGCTCATCTCGCTTCAAAATCCCAAATATCTTATGCCATTCAGTGTTTGCATCCCAGGGTATTCAATTGGAGTGTCGGATTTTTGAGGAATGTTAAGGAGAAGATATACAAATGTAGAACGGGCAGGAAAAAATAGTTTGGGTATGGATCCTTCTTGGTCTCATTTTTCCTAGAGGGGGTTCCACATATGCAACCACAGGTTGCATTGATAGCATCCCCTGCGACTGAACCCCGTATGGAGTGGTGGACCAGTATTTCCCCCAGGTTGGGCAATGAGCCCTCGGGTTTTAGATTTATTGCTAACTTCTTTGCATGGTGTAGGATACAAATATTGGTGATCAAGGATTCCCATATGTTGGGGTGGATTTCAGGGGTAGTGCGGATTTATTACTTCCTGAGGGTATACAATGGGATGCATTAGGTACAAAAGATCATAACCTTGTAAAAAAAAAAAATCTTGTTTGTTATATGTTTTTGGTTGTATGACGAGGGATATAAGTCATTTTTTTTCATCATGCAAACAGAGGTGTGTCACGTCTGATATAGATGTCAGCATTAGGACGTCGAGGAGATGCTCAGGTGGCGACAGAGCATGATGTCATGGTAGGAGGACTCTGAGAGGTGGAGAGAAACCTATATGGTTTGACCATGAGCATTCCCTCCATGAGGACGCAAGATGTGCCCCTACACCATCAATAACATACAGTTGGGGTCCCTGAATGTCTCAACCATTTTCTACGACGAGTGGAAAGAGCAGTAGTGTGCTATGCGGAGCACAATGTTGTGCAGGGGGATGCATAGATTCTCCAATCACTTTGTAGTATTATATGATGATTATATGGGCATAAAGGCCCATGTTTTTCCCTGTTATGTACTTTTGTACGATGTATTTTGACAAAAAAAAAAATCTTTCAAGCTTATATATATAAATGAGTTTTGCGGTGGCTACTTATGTTGTATTTTTGTTTTATGTGATGTTTGTATACATATGCTTTATGTTCCAAATGTTTACTTATGTGCAATATATCAATCTAATATATAATTTGCTAATGAATCTGTAATCGTATTGAGTTCTCTCGATATATGTCTATATTCTAGAAATTCAAAATATATTTCGAGACAGTGAACCCTTAGATGGAGATGTAGTAAAACTGGGTTACGAACGATGTACTCATGGTTTAGTTTATGAACCATGAGTTGAGAATCAACGTTGATAATAAATTGAGATATACCTAGAGAATATGCTTCGGTTAAAATTCCAATGATGCCATGATATTCTGCAACATTATTGGTCGCAGATCCAAGGTAAATTCCTCCTGAAGTCACCAACTCACCAGAGTGGTAAATGACCCAAGATACAGAAGTGATGTTCTGGGTATGTCGACTAGTTCCATCTACAAACCCGAAATAGATGGGAAAGGATGATTTCATATGCGCAATCAATCACAAAGAAAAGTATAAGCAACTGGGGAAAAAATCATGCACACAAAAGAAAAGACACACCATGTCAAAATTATATAGTATAGTAATGTACAAAGCACACATGTGAGATATTATATGCATAGTACTTCTTGAGGTAAAGCTCATTTCGGAGCTCACCGAGAGATATTCCATCATAATATACTAAATCATAGGCGCCTTTGTGTAACATGTGTTTTATGATGTATGGTTTGTGCCACATGGGTTCTAACTTTCCTTCCCCCAATTTGTCATGATCTTGATCATAGACCAGGACTAGAACTCCTTCTGTGAAAGTGCAAAGTCGGATGGACTTATCATATTGAGTTTTGATGCATTTCCGGTATGTCTTGTTGATGAGGGAAACATCGCAACAGGTTTCATCCATCTTGGTTAGATATAAAAATCATTCCTCTTCAGTAGAAGTATGGGGTAGGAGTTCTACGGTGAGTTTCAACGATGGAATCTCGCATTCGATCGGTAGCACCGCTTCTATCTCGTATACCAATTGGAAGGATGTAAATCTAGTTGCAGTTTTAACTGAAGTTCGATAGGCCCAGAGTGCGGAGAAGAGTTGCAAATGCAAAAAAAAATTGTTCACTCCCACCATGCGTTGAAGCATGATTTTCAGGAATTTTTTTATGGCTTCAACTTGTCCATTTTCCTAAGGGTAGGAGGGGGATGAATTTTCATGGCAAAAACCTAACTTGGTGTGCAATTCACCCATCATTTGGTTCTAGAAATGGGATCCATGATCAATTACAATAGCTTGTGGGACACAGAATCGAGCGATAATGTGGTTGAACATAATAAGTGTTGCAGTTCGACCATCGTTAAGGAATGTAAGCATAGCCTCATCCCATTTAGTGAAATAATCGACAACAATGATAATATAATCATGCTCCTCGGCTGAGGTAGAATTACATTGCATAAAATCGATGCCCCATTTTACAAAGGGGTCGATGACGATAATGGGATGAAGTGGAGCTGGGTGGGTACATGATTTCTTCTGAAATATCTGACAGGGTGGGCATTTTTTAGCGGCTTCAATGCAATCTTTGAATATGGAAGGCAAAAAATAACCGGCACGTAAAACAATTTGTGTTGTAGTCATCCCAGAAAGATGACCACCACAATCTCCAAGGTGACAGTCATTTAAAACTTGTTCAACCTCTTCGTGGGTTAAGCAACGTCGTAAGATAGTATGAATTCCATGGTGGTACAAGGTGTCACCAATGATAAGATACCAGTTAGAATGGTGTCTAATGTGACATCGTTCGTCATGTGAAATACTAGGTTGAAAGCGTTGGGTTTGGAGATAGAGAAGAATATATCCATACCATCGATCAGACGTACTAATGAGGAACAAGGGTTCATCGGGAAGGGAATCGTTGGGCTCAGTGTCCTCATCAGTATGGGGAATATCACAAATTAATTCCGCAAAAACAAACGATTTTTTAGCCTTGTATTTGGAAAACTCAAGATCAAATTCTTGGAGAATGATGATCCATTTTGAATATTTTCCCCAAGTACTTGACGAGTCAAGATGTGTTACATGGGGTTTGAGTCTGAAATGACCTTGGTAGTGTGTAACATGATATAGTGGTGAAATATTTGGATGGAAATAACTGTTGCCAAAGCCAACTTTTCGACATGTGAGTACCGGAGTTCGGGACCTGGTATAATTTTACTCAAATAGTAGATCACATGTTCGGTGTCATCATCATCCTCTTGTACTAACACCATAGAAATAGTGGAAGTAGAGGCAGCCAAATAAATGATGTAATCTTTCGCATAATTCGGTGGGTGAAAAATTGGTGTGTTTGTTAAAGCATGCTTAAGAGCATCAAAGGAGCGTTAAACAGTTGCATCCCAGATGAAAGGGGCATCTTTCTACATCAATCTCATGAATCCTTTAATGATTTCGGCGTAATTGAAAATAAAAC
Organism: Picea sitchensis; assembly: GCA_010110895.2. Taxonomy (NCBI): domain Eukaryota; kingdom Viridiplantae; phylum Streptophyta; class Pinopsida; order Pinales; family Pinaceae; genus Picea; species Picea sitchensis. The sequence continues at coordinate 23,922 of SNQJ01S0089351.1, forward strand.
GGTGAAAAAAGTTTGCCTTCCCTTGCAAAATTTGTAGTTGGGTAAGGTTGTTGGGAGGGGGTGTAATGAGAATGGATTTGAAGTTTAATGGATCCACCCTAATCCCATCTTTCGAGACTATGAATCCAAGGAGTCTCCCTGATTCAACAACAAAAATGCATTTATGGGGGTTCAAACGTATGTTGTAAAACCTGCATCAAAGAAATATGGATCGTAGGTGACCAATATGGTCTTGTTGATGAGTCGAGTGAGTTGTTAAGTCATCGAGATAAGGTTCAACGATATGTTTGATGTTGTGGAACGCATATGACATAGCCTGTTGAAAAGTGGCTCCAACATTTTTAAGGCCAAAAGGTAATTTGCATTAAGTGAAAGTCCCCCATGGGCAGATGAAGGTTGTTTTATGTTGATCAGCCGATAAAATATCGAACTGGTTATATCCAGAAAATCCATCCATAAAAGAGAAGAAGACACTTCCAGTGCAATTATCGATAATTTGGTCTGTTATCATCTGCTAATTTGTATTAATTTTTCCCAAAGCGTCTTGCCCTTGTTCTATTTTTCCACTCAGATTTTCAAATTTTTTCACCAGCTCTGTCAATCTCCCATCACTTAAATCCTTCACTCAACTGATCATCCAAAATAGTCATGTCCTCCATGACTCAAAAATTTGGCGAATATCCCAAACCTATACATAGCCTTAACGCTTATCTAAATCCCTTAGTTCCATCACGTCATTCATTTTTACCCTTATTTTCATATTCGGCTAATAAAAAATATTCCTTTATTAAACCTTATAGATATCGTATCCACAAAGTCATGTGTTAAGCCTCAAAAGCCAAATTCCTTAGAAAATGAAAAAGGGTTTATTATTATTATTATTATTATTATTATTTTGTTAGTTTGTAGAGCTTATTGGGACTAACCTGTGGGCGAAAACAGCGACTCAAAGGGGCATCTAAGCCCGTCAAAATCACCCTGGGATTACTGCGGCCTAAACTACACACCAACCCTTAACATATTTGGATTTTTTGTCCCTGTAGGTTTTGAACCATTGACTTTAACATCATGGAGTGCCTTAACAACACACCTCGTCACCGGTGTCCTACACCTCGGGGATAAAAAGGGTTTATTATTATTAATATAAATATTTTGTATTAAAATATTTATATTAATATTTAAGGTTTATTATTATTAATATAAATATTTTGTATTAAAATATTTATATTAATATTTAATCCAATATTTGATTTATGGAATCACGTCAAATCATGGGCACGAATATCAATTTATAATGTGGAAAAGTCAAAGGTTGGATGGAGGGCATACATACATATCGGGGATTGAAGTAACGAGGAGGTTAATTATGTGAAGGCGGACCAGGGAAAATTACCACAGTTTCTTTCGTGGACACGTGTTTTTACGTGGAGCACATCGGGAGTAAAAGCAATTTGGATTAAACCACTCCATCCCAAGCACGATGTAATAAATGCACCATTTATCATATGTTTAATGTGTGGCATTGTCCAGGAATGCATTTCAACGACAATTATGGAATTTCTAATAAACGAAATTCCACCTCATGGTGAAAAGGTTTTACGGAGGTAAGATTTAAGTTTTAAAAATTAAAGAAATTAATGTTTATTTCCATGCAAAAGATTTAAATGAGAAGATGCACGTGAAGGAATACTTGGATAATTCTTTATCCAAAGATTTACAGAAGCAAAAGAAAGAAGATAAAAGGTATTTTGCCAAAGACGGTAAACTGGAAAAAAAACACACAGTAAATGTTTTTCCATAGTGAAACGGTAAATTGGAAAAACATTACACAGTAAATGTTTTTCACAGGGAAATGGTAACAGTAAATGTTTTTTACAATGAAATGGTGAATTGGGCAAACAAGACATGGTTTTAAAAACCACGAGCATGAATTAAATTATGGAAATTTAATTCTACGGGATAGAAAATTATTTGGAATTATTTTTATTTCAAATATATTATTCCCTAATATTTAATGAGAATATGGATAAATGGGATTAAATTTGAAAGAGTATAAGTGACATTTCAAAGAGAACATGGCAGAGGAAGGAGCTGGAGCATCAGAGGAATCTGCAGGGATCCTAAAACGTTTTTTTATAAAAACTGTCATTTGTAATCATTGTAGAAGCTGAAACATTTCATTTCAGTTATTGTAACTAGTTGCACATTGAAGGAACTCGAATTGTACAAGTATTAGAGGTTTTGAGTGTATTAATTATGGGCAGAAGTGCAAGGGCACAATTCTGGTGGTTCTAGACTCTATTGTAATTTTCCCGAGACTGAATTGAATACATATGTAGAAGCATTTTGAACTGTTTATGAAAAGATTCTAATGGATATGATATGAGTTTTGTCTTCCTTCATTGTTTGTCTTTCTTGTGTTATTTAATTCCATTTACATTTTCGTCTGTTTAAATTGGATAGTAAAAGCTCAGAATTCATCCCTTGATGCTCTCGGCTGAAACAATTTAAACTGTGTGTATTTATTCATAACTAATTCATAATTCATTTTATTAATGCTCTGATGCAGTTACCTGTTTTTCCATTTTCCTGCTACACTCTTCAAATCTCAATTTACAACTCAAATTCATCGCCTCGCTTAGCCTTTATCCTCTTGAGAGTTCTATTAGCTGATACATTGTTTTCGTTCACCTTCAAAATTTTGACTCCGTAGCCCTGAGTGTTCCTACCCTTCTTTGCCAGCAACTCTATTACAGACTTCCCAAAACAAACCAAATCTAGCCACCAATTTCCAAAGAATATCAAGTGACATGAGAGATCCCTCTCTGAGTTGAACTGGCTAGTGCTTCATCTCTAAAGTAGGTTGAAACAGTTACCTCTATCATTTGTCTATTCAGCCAAACAAAATTTACAGAGTGTTAACATGGTCGATAAAGCGTGTAGGGTAATTGTCCTTGGGACAAGCCTTATTAATATCTTGATAATCAACACAAACATGAATTGTCCCTTGTTTCTTTGTGACCCAAACGATGTTGGAAACCCATTTGGTCAGAGGGGTGGGATAAATAAAACCATATTTTAATAATTTTTCGACATCTGCCTTGATTGTTGTGGTTTTCTTAGGATGACCCGGGCGAATTTTATGTCTCACAAGTTTAACTCCTGGATAAGTTTTGATTTCATGCACAACAATCAAAGGATCGATCCCTGGAATTTCTTCGTAGCTCCAAGTGAATATGTCGCAAATTATTTAAACAAGGCGGTATAAGTGTCAACTTATTTAGCTGAAAAATTAACACCTAGTTGTATGTTTTCCACAATACCTTCTTTAATGGATACGTCGACAGTAATCGTGTGAGAGATATTTCCCAAATTCCCCTCGGAGATGGTATCCTGAGTGTTTATTGGATATTGAGGGGGGTCGACGATATCACTAGGAAATATAGAGGAAATATCTTTCTCGATTTCATCCAAACTGGGAAGAAAGGATGAATGATGGTGGTTGCCATCCCCTGGTGCCTCCTAGATACTAAGCATATCCATAATAGATTCATTTGATGGAAAAATCTGTAGGATGTAATTGAAAGTAGAGGATAGGGAATCCAACCATGATGGTAACGAATATGTAGTAGACGCCAACAAATTTTGGTTGTCCAATGAAGGAGAGGAAGACTGAATGGCGTCATATTTGACCTCTACAAGACTAAGTGGCATAGTGTCACCTAGTGTATCAAATTCTAAAGGACTAGGCACAATCCATGGATCAAATGATTCGAAGGATTGATGTTCCATAGTACAAATCATATTGATCGTTGTGATGTGTTGCGTAGTGGGAGGAAGAGGTGTAGGAAAGGTACCCATGAGCGAAGAGTCTTTCAAGAGACATACCCCAACACTTTCATAAGTAATTTTTGAGTCTCCCAGAAAAATAATATTGTTGGTCGTTTGAGTGCGAGCGTCGAGGGTGTAGTAATCTAACTGATCGATGGTCACAATTCTACCTTGATGAGGGAATTGGATGCATCTAAAAACCAATGAAGCTAAAACAGTGATGGCATAAAAATAACTTCTCCCTAGAAACAAGTTATAATCGAGGGGAGCATCGACTACTTTAAAATATAGAGAAACAATTTTTCCTCCCAATTGAACGGCTAAGGATTGTAATAATCCATGAGGAAAAAAAACTCTTCCATCAAATACTCTTAACATGGTGGGAAATTGATTAAGACTAGGTTATTTAAGGCCTTTCCAGAAAGCCAAGGACATAATACATGTGGATTCCCCTTCATCCAAGATTGTGTGATGAATATGTTGATTATGGACAACAACATTGATTTGGAAAGAAATTTGGTGAGAGAGCCGTGATTTAAAATTATCCAGGTTGAACATGATATTATTGGATGACTTGGGATCTATAGCTCCGATGTCTTCCAAGAGAGTCCTACGTTGGCTAGGACAGTGTTTTAGAACTTCGAGAGTTGACATAGCGCAAGGTGCTTGGGCAAAATCTTCAACAATGTTGTAGTTTTGATCAGCACACGAACATGAATTAGGATTAAAGGTCGACTTTCGGATTGTGCTCTTGGGTGGACGTAGAATAGAGTCAAAACTTGGTTTCTCAATTTGGAGTGGTCCAGATGGATGAGTAACTATAGTGGGCGGTGGATTCGGTGTGGTGTCAGTAGTTACTTTTCCCTTATCAAGTTTACCTGGTGGTGTGTCATATGTCATAGTACGAGTGGTCAAATCTGTCACATTAAACATGTAAATGTATGCACTCGATGAAGCTTCCTCGTTAGGAGGATGATTTGGGTTAACTCATGTTGGAGGTGCAGGATTTTGTGCAACCAGTGACTGTTGTTGTGGAAAAGGATGTGTCATTACAGCGGTTTGAGAATTTCATTTTAAAAGTTTAGAAACTTCGTCTCGATGGAGGTAGTCTCGTGTGTAGTGATCGTCACCACAAATGAGACATGAAAATTTCATTTTTCACTATGGTTGCTTCTTAGTAGTAGGTGGTTGTGCTTGAGTTTTTGGATTTTCGGTTTGATTATTATTTTTCTTAGGTTTATTCTTAGTTGTCTCCCCCCACCCCCACTCATTATTGTGGGAGAAGCATATTGAACTACATTCACTTCAGATACTTGAGTCGGGGTGGAGATTGATGAGAGTGAAGTCGACCTGGTAGCGGGGGTAGTTATTGAACGATTGGGTGTGTCAGTCGACTGTGAATTGGAGTGGATTTTGACAGAACTGATAACTCCATATGAATGGGAAGTGGAGGATGGTTATGATGGGTCGATTGATTTACGGGGAGCATTTGGAATCAATTCATACAAAGTTCCGAATTGGGAATAAACCAAGTCAAGATACTGGGCACAAGGAATGGCTTCTTCTTCTGTAACGACACCATCCATGGCTATGTCACGCACAATAGGAGGTAAAAGAGATTTGGTGAACCATTCAACTAACAATTGGTTGAGAATGGTTTCTTTGATCAACCGTCATCGTCGTCTCCATTCATGAATATGATCAGAAATATGTATGGAGTTGGTCTGATGAAGGGAGGTCAAAAGTTCTGTGTCGGTCTCATAGTGAATAAGTAATTGGAAGTGAGTGAGAAAATCCATGGCAAGTGAATTAAAATATTGAAAATTTCTACGTTGTAACTCAATGTACCATTCATCCATTGAACCCATAAGTGTACGCTGGAAAAGACGTAACCAGATAGAATCATCCATTAGTGAATTTAATTAACACCATAGATGAAAGGTCATAACGTGGTTATTAGGGTCTTCACCAGGTTTACTGTCAAATTTTGGAATATTGGAAGGCAATTTGACAGGAATGACTGGCCAAAAAGGGGAGTGTAATATGTGATCATTTGTTAATCTTGACATATCCTGTAGATATAGAGTGGCTAAGAATGGTAATTGTCGATTGGTTTGAGGATGATACATGTGTGGAATAGGAACACTAGTAGGACAGTAAATGGGTTGGGGTTGATAGTTGTAGCCAACAAGTCCTCCCATATGTTGTTGATGTTGACCAACAAAAGTAGGATTCATTTGTTGAGGAATTTTCATAAAAGGAGAAGGGAAACCCATTTGTCCCTGGGGAGGATAAACAATGTAACCCAGGGGAGGATAGTTTGCTTAACTATTTTGAGGTGGATAACTAGTTTTCCCTTGAGGAGGGTAACTAGGTTGACCTTGAGGAGGGTAAGGGAATTTCCTTTGGAGAGGAAAAGATTGTTGGCCTTGAGGACCCCAAGTGGGATTTGGAACCCATGGGAAGGGTTGTCCAGAATATAATCTAGAAGGATTGGGATTTAGGATTCCTCCTTGCATGTTGGGGTTTGATGGTCCTCCCTGATGTGGTTGGTGAAACAAACCTCCTTGGGGTGGTCCTCAGTATTGTGGGGGGTTTCCGATGAAGGAAGATTGAAACTTTCCCCCTGTCATCGGTTGGGTAGCAACTAGGATTTGACCAGTGAATGGGGGTTTCCCCCCAGTTAGAATTGGTGTGTTTAAGGATGGTTTCCCCCCGGAAGGGATTTGTCCACTAAACAGGGGTTTCCCCCCGGTAGGGATTTTTCCACTAAACAGGGGTTTCCCCCCAGTAGGGATTTGTCCCACAGTTGGTTTTTTTTGTGTGGCAGGGTTTTGCATCCTCTAATGTGAAGGTGTCCCGAAAGGGTTTTGTAGAGTATATGAAGTTGTGGCTTGAAGAGGAATGGTAGATGTAACCATCATGGTACTTTTTAAATGAATAGGTAACACGGCTCTTGTTTCACTTTGAACTTGTGCTGAAGTGATAGAAATATTGATTATTTGTTCGACAGGACAGTCAATAGGCTAACCTGATGATCTTGCCTCTGCACCGATGGAGGTAGATGTATATGGAGGGTCAAAGGGTGGTCAGATAAAATTGAATTTTTCATAAAGGTCTTGTCCCGATGGGGTTCTCCATATAAAACTAATAGGAGTTTGTTGTAGATCCATCATTTCAGTAGAACGGATAGGGGTAGTGTATTCTTCGTTAAAAGTTGGTTGTATTGGTTCCATATCTAGTTGATTATGTGGCCTTGATGGTAGGCTAGAGTGATCCTCTACTACAATGTTACATGAGGAGTCTAGTTGGACAAGGAGTGGATCGAGAGGAATTGTCAAAGTCGGGTTTACAGGAAAGGTGGAATCTTCCTTAACCATAACTAAAGCTCTCTCAGGATTTGCTAGCAAAGGAGTAGCAACACTCCCAATGTCTGAATGGTTCTCGACCTCTTCACGGTAAGTGTCTTCAGGTGAGTTAGGAGTAGGGGTTCGTAGCCTTATGGAATAAACCTTTGCATCCTACGTGATCTACGAAGACCTTTATCAGCCACAATACCAAATTTTAAGGACAACTAAAGTAAACTAACAACACTCACTAAAAAATCTAGAAAAACAATAAGCAAAGCAATGTCTTCTCTCAATGAACGTACTAGTTGGTGATGAAATACAACATCGTGTGATCAAATCCAGAAGGGGATATGATATGAGTGGGTGGATCAGTTATGTTGGTGGCCTACTTAAAATACTTCCACCTTGGTGCAAGTTTCCTCACAACTTTATCTGTGGATTACCCTCTAAGGAGCCCGAGTGAGTTTGACTAACGTCTGTTCCAGGTACAGTGAAGACTTTCCTTCACCGTCACCTTGTGTAAGGACCCTAAAGATTATTTCCACTAAGGATACCAACTCGTAGTCAGCCTCTAGGTAGGTACAATCGACAGTCGAGTCCAAATGTATGGGCATGATATCAAGTCCAAAATTCTTCAAGAGAATTGAGGACAAATGGACCGGTAAACTCCAGAGGACCCTGAACAGATTCTGAATTCATGAAGCTCTGAGACCAAATGAAAATAGTTTATCCTCAAGAAGAACCCCCAATATAAGATCGTACTACTACGATTGGTTAAGTCTCGTAGGGATAATCTTTGTTTCTCTCCTACACGCAACCTCGTGTTTAACCCCTGTGTGAGAGGGGGATCCCAACTATGCTTATACGAAGGTCGAATTTTCTCTCCCCATCGCAATATTTTGAGTTTTTCTTGAAAGATTTGGAGTTATTCTCACATCCTATTCCAAAGCTCTAGTCCTAGTCTATTGTTGGTGTAATGATCCAAAAAACAAAAGTTTCTAGTTTGATTTTAATTAGTGTTCATTTTCATGGTTATTTATTACGCAATGGTGTATGATAGTGAAACTGATGATGTTTGAGATTCGACTTCACAAAAAGTAAAAAGAATGATATGAAAACTTTATTTTCAATGAACTTCTACCTATGAGAAGGAGAAGATTTTATTTTCTTTTGTCACTAGAAAACACTCAAGAATGAAAATTTTTATATTATTGTATTCTCAACAAGAATTCAAACGATTTCCAAATTATAAAGAAAGACTTTTTCAATATCCAAAACCAATGCATACAAGTATTTCTTTGTTTGCTTGCGAATGTAAATTAAAATTTTCGTCTAATTCTTTGTTCTTTCACTAATAATGAAAAAGGTTCACTACTATGATTTTAAAAAGAGGAAGCAAAAGTACACAAACAAAGACACTCTCAGCAGTAAATAAGAGACCAAAAGAAGAACAAACTATTCACTCAAAGAAAAACACTAAAAAATCAAAAGTCACACTTTATAGTCGACCTGAATTGAGTAAGGGATCAAAGATAAGGAAAACAATATTGTGATCAATGACATTCCTCATGAAAACCTCTAATCAATCATATAATCGATAAGAGCAGCAAAAAGAAACCAAGTTTGAGAGAAAACGGTTCATTTTGCAATAAGGAAAGATCTGATAGATGATGTGGCTTCTTATTCTAACATTTTTTAGGGGTTGTGTCAAGTGTTTTCATGGTGTCGTCCGTGATGTGACACTTACGGAAAGAGAATGCGACACTTATGAAACTTGCGACAAAAGTGCGACACTTACGACAATGAGAATGTGACATTATCGAAGTGAGGAATTTTGATGTGTAACACTTACAACCAAATTTCTCAATTCCTGAGAATTGGGAACATAAACTCTATTCTGAAATAAGAGGATTTCATCCTCTTCTAGCTTATAATCCTTATATTTTTGTTGTATATCATTTTTCTATAGGCTCTCTCAACTTGCACATAATGTCGATATGTCATTACAACCTCTCTATCTTTTAAATATGTCATGTACATGCTAATGGTTGTAGCATGCATTTTATGCACCCTTCTGTTGAGTGCATCAACCACCTTGTTCTTTTTTTCCTTTATGTGCTTGATATCAAAGTTATAT
>SNQJ01S0089353.1:0-18669 GCA_010110895.2 Picea sitchensis
ATGGGTGATTGCAATACTCAAGTGATTGCATTCCAGGATTGAATGGGGATCTGTGAATTGCATACTGTGAATTCTATCTAATTATTAAAGCAATATATTGTCATTCTCATTCATGCATGTAATGTAAGTGGATCCATTCATTCATCCATATATCATTATAACCTCTACTCATAGACAATAAAAGAGATACAAGCATTCAATCACATGGCACAAGTTTTATCGCGGTTCACCCCCTCTTGGGCTACATCCACAAAGATCTATCTCTCAAGCTCTTTTATTATGGTAGTTCCAAAACTACAGTGTCATGTGCTTTACAACTCATCCTCGGTTGGGTCGAGATCTATTATGAGGTGGACTGGATCACACTAGGATCCTCAGGTTGTGCTCTAACCCTCAATATCTACCCTTTTGACCCTCTACAACTCAATAACTTACAAAATTGGATCGGGTTACAGATGTGTTATAGACCAGTTACTCCTTCTTACGGGAGTAACACTCCATAATAAGAACCCTCTTCTCTGATCTCTCCACATAGATCTCCTAGGTGTCTATTTATATGTTTTTTTGGATCATCAGCCATTACAATGTATTACAAGAACCCTAACCCTAGCGTCGTTAGGTCTTCCATGCATGCGTGCATGTTTCTTTTCCTTCTAGTAGTCACTTTCCCCTTGCATGCCTTTCTGCCCAAAATAACATTTCTTTCTGATTCAACCTGCTTCCAACAATGTACTATAATTCAAAGTGGATACAAAAGAAATTATTTAAATAATAAATTCAATGGAGAAATTACTAAATGGACAAGTGGTTAGAAGTTGGTTAACCCTAAAATAAAGAAAGTGGGTTAAGATGGTTAAAAGGTAACCCCTTGAGGAAGCTACATGAAAATATAAATAAGAGGCAAGGCTCTCTCATTTTTATTACACTTGAGCATATTGAATATATACAAGTGACTAAGGTAACCAAAGGATATCTAAGTTGAGTTTCAGAGGGAAGGTGAAATAAAGAAGGACGAAATTCAAGGGAGGATAAATTCTTTTGATGATTCTTTCTAAGGTATGTTATTTATAGGTCATCTCACCATTTTCACAATAACGTTTTTTCTAGAATGATTCAAACCGTTAAATTGGGAGGATGTTGAGAAAACATATCCAAGTAGTTATGATAAAAATATCAACTTGTGGGTCGTTGTATATTTGGAGTTACACTTCGTGGAAAATAGGGTTTGTGGTTAGTCCCGAAACTAGTCTAAAACAGGTGTTTCGGGTAAAAATGTCATAACTTCTTCATAACAAATCTAAATTTAGTAAGCCAAAATGTACTGGTTAGAGTACAATATTTAGTATTCTTTGTACCATTTTTATATCCATACAAAAAATATTTCATGCAGGGCACGCTCTACACGTTCGCTCTCTAGAATAAGCCAGAATTCAACAAGGTATGCCATTTTTTGTATAACTCCTTTTCTGAGAGGTTACAAGTATTGAAACCTGGAGGAATTGCATAAAATACATTGAAGAACATTGTGTACTATTTTGAGATCTTTATTCATTACAAGTACATATTTATGATTATTTCAAGTTAGGGTTGTTGACTAATCCAAAATTAGTCATGTGAGACTAAAGTAAAGTTTGATGAAAATGCTAGTCTCTTGTTGTTAAAGTTAAAAAAGGTTTGCAGGTATGTGATCATATACACTAGGTCTATTATAGAGTTACAAATCATATTTGGATGATGAAATTGATGAGGTATTTTGGTTGAGTTTGAGGTACAGTTTGGTGCATGGTTGATTCACTTGTTTATGGTACAAGTTGATTACAGGTTGATGTATGGTACATGTTGGCACAAGTTATTGTTATAGGTTGTTACAGGTTGATTACAAATTGATTGGTACATGTTTACAACAGTATATCTCACAGTGACAGTGTGACAGTGATTCCATCATTCTACTTCTACGCCAGGGCGATTGGACGGGGCAAGGATAGGTGGTTGTATCCACCTTCCGGTTGTAGCCGAAGAACATAGAGAGTTTTAGCCTCCTTCTGGTTGTAGCCATAGAATTGGGGAGTTGGATCTTCCCTCAGGTTGTATCTTGAGAAACTAGGGGGTTGGATCATCCTTCCAGTTGCAGTTGGAAAACAAAGGAAGTTGGTGCTTCCAATGAATGTAATTCTTAAAGATATATAAGAAAAAACATTATGTGGTTTTCTCCCACTTTGGGTTTCCACGTAAAAACATTGGTGTATTGTGTATGTGTATGATTTCTCATTTGTGCATTGTTTATTTACTCTGCAAATATTGGATGATAATGCTACATTGATATAACACTTTCTTTATATGGTTAAAAAGGATCAAATTGCTCTATTGTTGATTCACCCCCACTCTCAGTAATCCAACATAGATGAGATATTATACTCTAATAATCCCAAACACTATAAAATTCTCCAAAGTGATGTATCTCAAAAGAGGCACTCTTTTTATAAAAGTCAGTGATCTTTCCATGTTATTTGTGGTTTCCTCAATATTCCAAGCATATTTCAACAATTATTCTCTCTCTTTGTTATACATAACGCCTCCAGAGCCTAAAATTCCTAGGTGTCCTTTTAAGACTCCATCAAATAATAAAACATACTTCCTTTTAGTCTAGATTAACTCTCTAATACCATTATTTGGAGGGGTGATTTTGGGAGGATTGTCTCTTTTAGGATGTTCATGGATTATGGTGTCATTGTTATGATATACGATATTAATATTCCAATTTCACATACACTTTCTTTCATTGTAAGTTAGGCTTACACTCCCCATTATATCTATGTATTGTGTAGTGATTATATCTCTTATGATATTAATACCATATTTTAGTATGTTTTATGAAGATACCTTCTTATCCCTACAAATTTATTATTCTTGGGAAGCCAAATTTCCAAGAATAACACTCTTGGAATGAGGGATCATTATTATTTTATTAAAGGATTAACTTTTGAGTTACTAGGCTAAATTGAAATCCATTTAATGGACATTTATTCCTTCATATTTGGTTTCATTTCTATAGGAATTCCAATTTCCAAGAGGAAAATATTCCAAATTAGGACAATAATTAAACAATAGTATACGATCTAGATGAAGGTTTCTTCACTTTTAAAATAAATAGAACATCCCATAGGATTTATGATTCCAATTTCTATTACATTTTCTCTAGTGGCTAATTGTGTATGGACAAATAGCCAAAAGAATAAATCCACCTTTGGAATCAAATAGTTCAACCAAATTTTCTTATAACCAATTTATTGGGATATGAGATAAATATTTCTTCAAATAAGCATATGATATCCTTATTTAGATTTTTATTTCCTATAATTTGGCCCCTTATCATTTTCTCTTTGTGGATTTTAGATACTGGGGATCTACCTTCCATATTTTGAATTAGTTTATCCCAAAGGGGAAAGAGTGGGATCTGAGAAATTTAGATGGGAAATCACCTATTGTGTTGAATAATTGATCCCTTTTCTAATGTATATTGGATGTGGGGGCCATGAAGTTATATAATTAAAGCATGGTTTTCCCACTCAAGTTATAGTGTTTTAGCAAGTGGTCTTCTTTGTTTGTGATTTAATCAATAATCTCACTGGAAAAAAAAGGTTGCATATTTAATAAATATTAATTAATTAATGTGAATTGGCTCACTTATGGGTCTTATATATCCATTATTAAAGTTTTCTACCTCTTCTGCCTCTAATTCTACTTTTCTTTCCAATGATGATATTGATGTTTAGATAGGGCCTTGTGCCTCTTAGGGTTTTCCTCTTCTTTTATTTTCTTTGTATAGATATCTCATTGTTTTTTAATGTTTTAGCATCTAGGAGTGTTGTTTTAGAAACACCCATAGTTTTTGGAATTCAAATTGTACCCTAATTCTACTGACCCATTTCTTGGTCATTTGTTGGATATTACTAAAACAATATTATCTTTTTCATTTGTGGACTTACATTTCTCATTTTTCTTGGATTTCTAACTTCTTAAAGAAATGTGATTGTTTTTCTGCATGATTGTTGTTTTCACCACTCTTTTGCCTATACCCAATGCATCACAGTCCAAAACGGATAGTGATGAAATTAATATTAAAAGAAGAAGGCTTCAATTTATATCATAGATGAAGTAAGTTTCATCTTGCTCATAATTATACTACACACACAAACACAAATAGAGGAAGTAATCCATCATATGGGAAAGTTGCTCATAGTTTATTGATTACATTTTTGACCTAGATCAACAAAAATGAATTTTTGATCATTTTCTTTCACTAGAGCAATAGTTTTCTTTAGATGCAAAGTGCCTTGGTTCCATAGATGGAAACTTTCAGAGTATCTTACTTTGACATAAATGCAAGTAGAACTTCTAACTATTTAGACAATGGAAATAATTTTGTTTTATATTTTCCTAAGGAAACCTTCCCTATTGTTCTCTCGATTACCAATTATTGTGTTACATGGTTGATTCTCTCTTATGCACTTGTATGATTATGTCTTATATGGCTCTCTCTCTCTCTCTCTCTCTCTCTCTCTCTCTCCAACACAATAGTGTTAATTTTCTATTGTTTCTTTATCTTTTTGTTGATTTATAAAAATACCAATTGTACCAAAGACTGGGTTTGAATTCCCAACTTTGATGAGACTCCAACTTCTTTCCACATTGTGATTTCTTTGATTTCTATGTGGTGATGTTGGCACTTAACATTTCATAATGTTTTTTTATGTCTCTTCATGTCAATGGAATTTTTTCTAATGTTGTACATTGCATATATGTTAGCAATCGTCTTGTATGAATTTCATCATTGATTTGCACTTTTGCATCAATGTCTTTATGTAATTTTTGTTTATCTTCCTTGCTTCCATAAGAATGTTCATGTGTTTAAAACAGTTCATCAGTTAATCCATATTGATTGCTTGCAAATTTTGTAGGATGGAATTTAGAGAGGTTTGGGTCTAGGAGAAGGGCATCACATACAAGATTTGTCATATTTATGGTGAGTTTTTGTTATATTAAATTGTGAAATTTTATTTTGCGATTTTGTTGATGTTTGAAATTATAAAAAGTAACTTATAATTTTTTTTTTTGTTTCCAGTCTATATAAATGCATAAAAATCCTCAGGCATTGGAAGCCTCGAGGATTCTCATGCACAAAGAGGAGAAAGATCACTTTGGATCTATGTCTCTGGTAGTGATAAGGGTGGTGGGAAACAATGGTTTCCTCCATTTGTAATTTCCACCATGTTGATTTTGTAGTATTTTGGGCCCTAATTTCCATTTTGGTACTTTGGGCATGAGTTAATTTGGTGTCATTGAGTTTCAAATATAATTTTTAGTTAACGATCTAAATTTTGACATGTCATTCTTGACTTTAAGATTGTTGACTTGGTTTTGGAATGCCTTAAATATGAGTAAATGTAACCTATGTTAAATTGTTATCATATAATATAGAGGATAAACTTGCCAATGGTTTATAAGAGTACTTGAATAATGCAGTATTTCAAGCTTATTGCTATTTGGAATAGGGTAACTCACATGAATAATTTTATGTTTGAAGTAGCAATTTTAAATACTCAGTTCATGGATAAGTCTAACATTTAGCCATCTCACATTCTTTTATTTTGTTGCAATAAAGGTAATATGAGTAATAAGTATCCTATGCTTGGGGTTTCAAAATTTCTACTAACTTCGGATATAGACAAGAGTGATGGCGGTGATAGTAGCAGGGACTAATATATTAATTTGTTTACTAGAGCTAGAGGAGCATTACACCTCTCCTTCTTTCTAGTTCCCCTATTCTATTATGTTTTCCAATTTAAATACATGTTAATGATTAAAATTATAACCCAAAAAACACAAGTATAAAATTAATAGTTCCCAATAACTACATATAATCTAATTATACAAGGATAAAGTGCATGTATTCAATAAAATCATACTCTATATATTGACCCTAAAAACTAGATAAATTGTTCAAAAAGTATCACAAATAGTTTGAGTAGTAGGCACATATAAGATGTTGTTTATTCTACTACAATCAAATCAGTCCTATATAAACACTATAAACATACAAAATATTGCACTAGATCCCAGTTTCAATACAAATGACATGCTACAATAATGATATAAACAAGTTTAAAATATTGCACTAGATCCCAATTTGGATACAAATGACACGCTACAATAATGATTTCTTGCAAGTTCTACAAGTAATGTACAAAAATGTAAATTGATATAAAGATTTAGGTAATAATACATCATGAAATAATTTCAAACCAATCCTCGCTCAATTAAAATGTAACAATGAACATGAAAATGTAGTAAATGAATTTATAATGAACATATGCAACTTCAACCAACTACTACAAGACAAGGTTGTAGTTTCATTACCTAGTGCACTTTTCTCATAGAATGCACCTTGCCTTCGTGGGCTTTACAAAAATTACAACATTTCTTCTCCAATTCTAAGTTACAAAGATTACAACATACCTTCTAGAATCTATTAAATTTGACACCCCCAAACATTGTAGGTCATGAATTTGTTGTTTACAATGATTTGGAATATAAACTAATAGATATATGTGACATGAAAATATGTTTGAGATCTCCATTTCTAAAGTCTTAAAATCATTGCTTACAAGTACATTCAAAATTGAAACCAACTTATTAGATGTAAGATATGTATGTATAGTATCTAGTATTCAAGGCATGATCAGAAAATCCAAATCATGTTATCTCATCCCTTAAGTGGTCCAGAGGACATATGGGGACTTGGATATTTTATAATTGACAACTAATTGAGATCTAGTTTTAGGTACTTATTAGAATGGACCGTGTTTTTTTTTTTAGATTTAGTACAACAATTCATCAAAATCGCATTATTAGAATGGACCACAAAAGTAAACCAAATAAGATGGAATCCTACATATCCATATAAATGTACTTGATGCAAAAAAAAAAAAAATCTGGAATGTTTTTTACAAACATCGTAATGGTATGCCATCTTCAATTATCCGTCCATGATCGACTTTTGTCATTTTCCATTTTATAACTTCCAATTTTTTCTTTGATTGAACCTCTATTAAATTTATGCGCACAAAACATACCAAATGACTATATTTATATCTTATGACATCCACTTGATAGTCTTGAAAGTGAACATGACTTTTGGTTTGATGGGTTTCTTGAAAAACATAACCTTTCAGTATGATGGATTGTAGTATACCTAGGGAGGTAATATGGGGTACCTAGGTAGGTACCCAATGGGAATGTGGTTAGGTATAATTAGTGGAAGTCATTTAATATATGAGAATCTGGTCATTCAATGTAAGGTGGACTAGGTCCACTATATTAATAAAGGTCCATTATGGTAGTTAGATGTAATAAATGTGAGAAGGTTCTCTAGAAGGTTCCTAGGATATAGAGAGAGCTATATAAAGAAGTGTAAGGAATGTAATGAAACATAGTGAAGAATATTGTGAATGTATCAAGAATTGATTGAGGAGTGTTATCCTTCCTTAAAGATTAATATATAGTTTCACCCTTCCTCAAGGGTTTTGACTATTTCTTTTGTTTAGTATTTTGGTGAATGGTTTGGTAACTGGTTTTTATTGTTGATATTGTGGGTTTATTTTGAGATTTATCTTCAGATCTATTCAGTTACTAACATGGATCCTCTTTCATATATAAAATATCCATTAGTGTGATCCTCCAATAACTTCATCTTTCTTTCTTTGCACCACATCAAATAGTATTTAACATTTTCATCATTGTCTATATATCCAACCATAGCAAATACATCTCCTACAAATAAGGACCCATATGCCAACAAGAAAATCATTAGATCAACATGCACACAATTTTGCACTATATAAATTAAAATATATATTTTATATAGCACATACATCGATGTACTATTTAAACATAAAAAATATTTTTGAACAATCAAGTACACAAATTTTTCTTCTCTAAAATGATTAGAAACTCTATCACCATCATTTGACATTGTAGTGTCATTTGATACCATCTCCTCTGAGCTTGCAAGTGGCATTTTCCCCATTGAATTAATTTGTGTATGTTTCCAAGATTTAACATATTTGCCAATTTCATTTTCACAAATCTCATCATATTTTGTGTCCTCTATGCATATTGAATAAAAACAATATACATTCATTTTATCAAATGAAAACACATTTTGATAGGATTTTGTTTTAATTGAATGCAATTTTCGAGTCTCATGTATTGTATTGGATTCATATGGGATTGATCTATACACATCTTGGATTCCAATATGCCAAAAAACATGCACAGTTCAAGAATAATTTTTTAAAAGTAAATGAACGCGCGCGCACACACACACACACACACACACACACACACACACACACACACACACACACATATATTAACTTAAAAAATTCTTGATATTGAACTTTCATGTGTACAACATATATAGACACACCTACACACATCCCTTGATGGATTATGTTCATGGTTTAGAGTTGTTTGGAACCATTGAACAACTTTATCAGAAGATACAAATCAATTGATAGAATGGTTCATTTGATACCTTCGAAGTGATCATTTTACACATGACCCTGCACTGTCATGTTCTTCTTTCCCATAACCAGTCTCGAAGAAATTTCAACAATGTTTAATGTTTGATTTATTATTAAGACGACACAACCAATAGACTGATTGTAAAGATTCAAATTGACCTACACATCCATCTGACCATATCCAATGTTGATTGTATTCGATCCCAAGGGTTTTCATGGAATCATATTATTTATCAAAACAATGGTGTACACAATGAGTATCATGTGCATGATCATCACTTATATAAAAGTGATATTCTTTAATGACATGTCAATTATCATTGGTGCATTATATGTTATCAACACTATGTTGAGCATGTCTATATAGAATGTGGACAAGTATAGATACTTGATCAGAATGATAATATCCACTATGTATTTCATTTTGTGCAGCGAATATATAATTCTCTGCAAAATCACTTACTAACAAAAACGTCCTAGGTGGAAAAACTTCATGAGATTGTTTGAATTGTAGGTCTTTCCATCGAGCTCTATGTGAATGTTTGGTGTATTTATAAATTTAGTTTTCAAACTTCTTCAAAATATATATCACAAAGATCGTATCTTCTTGCAAATCAATCCTTTTGGAAATATCATTTGAAGAATTTGAAGTAGTAACATTGATATATTCATATATCTTCCAATTCATTGTTATACTGGACAAGGATTGATCATTCATATCAATATGATACTTGAGTGAAATAAAGCTAGATTTCCACAGTGATCACATTGCTTTCAATCAACACATTATTTTTGGTAAAATAATTCATCACCTTCTCTTTCACATATAATTTAGGATATAAAGGCATGGATTGTGGAAGGAGGAGGTGGAATTTCCCAAAACATTTTACCAAAATCAAGAAAAGTGTCATAATATAACTCAAATTCCACATGAGAATGACAACAACAAGTGTCATGAATAATTATGGGTTTAACGTATCATGGTTTTTGTTGCTCAAATGTACTGATGGACATTTTAACTCGACTATTCTTTTCTTTGAACTTATTTAACAATTCTATATGTGTCATTACCAATATGTGTTTTGAATTATCTTCATATTGACTTCGTGTTATTCTTTTATGCAACACAACCCTTACATTTGTTGAAACATGATAATTTTCCAACCAATATTCATGGGCCTTAGTTTTATCATTTTCTGCAAGTCTATCTTTGTAAGGTTGTCTACAAATAATTGTCCAACAAATAAGTTCATCATTTGCATCTATTTGCAATTGGAATTTCATATGTTTGTACAATTATTTTCTTGAAGTTCCCATCACTTTTTCCATATGTTGGGTCAAACGGTTTTTTACATTGCTAGATGAAAAAATTGTTGTTTGTGTTACTCTATGTGCAACACTGGCATCTTTTTTTCTAGACTTTCCAAAAGATTTTAATGCATCTATTATATTTTCCAAGACACTTCGTTTCACCTTTCTATCTTTTGTCATTTTTTGAATATCCAATAATGATGTAACTTCTTTTAACTTTTTCGACCTTATCAAACCTCTCAAAATTTGAGCTTGTGTTGTTGCTAATTCATTTTTGAAAATTTTATTATAAATCGTTTCAATACGATACCGTATAGCATGGTTAGTTTTTTGTCCCCAAATTTGTCAGTATCAACATTTTCTAACATTTCATCATCAATGTTGATATCACTTGCATAAGTTTCAATATAATTTAAAAATAGGAATTAAATCTATTAAATTTAAAAATACGTCAAATTAACATAGATTCAATTTTCTAAGTTGTAAATATAAAAAATTTAAATAAATGTTGTATGAATATACAAAATTAAATTAGATTTATTAAAAACTAAACGAGCAATCATAAATTAATTAAAATCTACAAGTGTTGAAATCTCATATTATATGTGTGTGTGTGTGTGTGTGTGGACTTCTAATTCATTTTCAACTTCAACGACTTCATCATTTTTATGAGGAAAATCTATTTCTGTTTTTTGCAAAATATAAATTCCAACTTACAATAATTATATTTGACAATATTTTTTTGAATTCTAAACATTATCTATAATATGTAAGTATACCTAGTTCGATTTCTTCTTGTTGAACATCAATATGCAAATCTCTAATTACATTATTGTCACTTGTTCCTTCAATATTTGTACATTATTGTTTATTTCTTCTATAGCATTCTTTCGACTATTCTATACAACGAGTATCATCTCGACTGCAATCATATTTTCTCTTATGATCCCTTTTGTTGCCCATGGTTATTCAATCTGTAAAAGTTAAAAAAAAACACATATCTTAAATAACTTGGAAAAATTTGTTCAATAAACCATGTTTCTTTAAAGGAAATTTTGGATAAAAAATTAATGTTAAACAAAAATAAAAATAAAAAAATTGATTTTGAAAAACATTGCTTGAGAAAAACTTCCTTATGACAAAACTTATTCTAAAACAATTATAGACTTCGAAGGGAATTGTATAAGAAAACTTACTTTCAAAAAAAATCTCTTTGATATAGGAAGAACTCGCTTATGAAAACCTCCACTTACAACAAAATTGTTGAAGAAAAACTTCAGTTTAGAAAAGGTTGCCCAAAAAGTGAAAAATAGCAAAATTATTGCTCCAAAAATTGAAAAATAGCGAAAATGTTGCTCCAAAAACTAAAAAAGTAGTGAAAATGTTTCACAAGAAATCCAAAATAGCGAAAAATACAAAGTGAGTGTGTGCACAAATGTGATAATATGATTTCAGCCAAAAGAATCTATGTGTATGTGTCGAAATGTCGCGTTCTGAGTTGAAACATCGCATCCCCCTATTTTTTCGGGTTGACGAATGTTTCTGTTTTTCACTTTAGTCTGAACTAATGATTTTCTGCCGAAAGTTATTTTTTCCATTAAAACTAACTTTTGGCCGAAAAATACTAACTTTCTGATCCAGGGGGTCATTCGTCATGAAAGTTACATTGATCCAAATAAAGGAGAAAAATGGTACAATGGCAGTGAAGTGGCAATGCATACATGGTTTTATTAAAGCTATTGGTTATGGTTTAAAAAAACATATAAAATCAAAGCTTATCTTTATACCATGGTTCAACGTATAAAGGGATGAGTCACAAAAGTTAGACTTAACCATATACTATGCTATGTCACATGGTGCGAAATAACTAGACTTAGTTTATGTTTTCAACACATCCAATGTATAGATAAACGGTTCATTGCAACGTCGGTGACATTTGTAACATGGAGTGCGCAGTTAGTGGCATAGTTGTTGCATGGTGCAGTAACATTCCATAACCGTTTAGAGTTGGGTGCGCAGTTTGTTCAAACGGTTAGTTGTAACATTGGGCAGTTGCAACATTTGGTGGATGGTTTATCTGGCGGTTATACCATTCGGTGCAACGTTTGATTTGGCGGATCACATATATAGCAGAGTTCTAATATGGTTCAATGAATGGTGAATATAACATTTGGTACAACTATTGCAACGTTTTGGTGGGCTAGTCAAACCCGTGATCGATCCTGATCAGCATGATACTAGCCACTAAATCCGGAGTTTCAGCCATATTTAGAACTCAACATTTTATCCTTTTGTTATCAAAAATCTCGTAGAGATGAAATCAAATGCGCCAAATTTGGGATTGAACTCTCGACCTGCAACTTTATAACCAAGGGTTTCAGCCAAAGCGAGGGACAGAGACAGAGGACAGAGGAGAGTTCTGTTGTAATTTGTCAAGCATTCCATTTGTACAGCTGCTGAATTTGTTTTTACAGAGACGGGGAACAGAAGAGAGCATTTTTGCTGTAAAATGTTCAAATGTTGTTTCTTTCTGAAGTCGACCATTCTCTGTATTAATTGGCTTCTTTGTCTTTTGAAGGCCATTTTGTAATTTTCAGAGAGGAGGTCTTGAAGGCTTCTGTACAACATATTGTTCTATTGCAGAAGTTGATGTTCAGAGATTCCAGAAATATTTTGTACCATTTTAAAAGCCATTAATTGGATCGGTACCCATTGGAGAGGAACCCGGAGACGTAGCCCAGTGAAGGGGGTGAACTTCGTTAACAACTTCTGCGTTTGTGACTGTCTTTTGTTGTTCTCGTTTTCTGTTTCTCATTCCTGTTTCAGTTTGTTGTTCATTCCTGGTTTTTTTTTAAGCATTCAAATGATGATTAATGTTATTCCAGGAATTAAGTAAAACTGATAAATGCATTCTTTTAAACTTTTAATGCACACAAGTTGAGATCCAACAGATCACTTTCTGTTGAACTATTAGTTCAGACGAAAACCTACAACTATGGCACTTTTCAGAAAAGTATGTGTTCACTTCAGCATACTCCAACCTGGGAAGCATTAGACTCCTTCAAATACTATGAGTCTAGTTTCAGAACTAGTACCAACATTTTCATAACTGAATCTACTTTCATTTGATACAATTTGAATTCAATTTAATCAATTTTTTAGTAATTTTAGTTAATTTTCTAAAAACATGACTGCATATTATTTTTAGATGACAAAATGATTCAGTAAAATGAAAATTGAATATCTGCAATAATACATAGTTGAAAATTATGGAAAATTTATATTATGAAACTTTTCATTGTCCTCTTCAAAAGGGTATTTTTAGATTTTACTTTTAAATAAAAATTAAGGCAGACACATGGTGTCAAACTAAACATGTTTAAAATATGCATTTTTTTTAGATTTGTCAAATTCAAAAAATTGTAATAATTATAATCTATATTCCCACATACCACGGACTTTAAAACACCTAAGAAATGTTTCCAATGGTTGGGGACTTCAGTGGGGAATTGGGGATGTTTAATTCGTCCCCAATCCGTCCCTGGGTCAAATCGGGGACTGATCGAGTAGCATACCGACATCCATGAAAAAATAGGGGACAGATATGCACATTAATCATGAAAAACCAAAGCCCACAGGGGTGTAGACCGATTGGCAAGTGCCATGTAAATGGAAGGAAATATGTAAAAAGAGGTCTCAAGGTCAATTATCACCCCTATTTATCGGGAGGCCTGCTTGCAAGCGGTGTGATTCTCCCTAGGGGTTATAAGACAGTCGATGGGATTCGACCCCATGTCACGTGAGTATGATACTATTGTGTTACCGATACCCCTAGTCACAAAACAAAATCATAAAAAACCAAAAAACAAACCTAAATCTACGTTCCACCTCACTTGCTCACGTGTGTAAAGGCGAACTTACCTGTCAAACCCATGCTCTATTCTCTGCAAGCCGCCCTCACAGTCGAGTTTCTCTGTTCGAGTCACCTGCAGCTCACTTACAGTCGACCCTCCCTCTTTATATCTCCCTCAACCCCACTCATAGTTGTTCATGGTAAGAATTCGCGCGGAGAGGGGTTTCAATGTTTCATTGTTCACCTGCGCGGTCCAGCCAGTCCAACCACCAGTTCGCGTGGAGAGGGGTTTCATTATTTCGAGGGTCCACTTGCGTGGTCCATCTAGTCCAACCACCAGTTTGACGGAGAGGGGTTTCACCTGGGCGGGGTCCAGCCACCAGTTCAAGAAGGGTTTTTTCGTCGCCACCGATTACAAGTATGCTACTATGCCCACAAGTTTTTATCTTTTATTTTTTAAATTTAAAATTTAATACTTATTATTTATTATATTTATAATTATATTTTACATGCATAACACTTCAAATTTAAATTTTAAATTTATTAATAATTTTAATTTTAATTTAAGCTATCAACCTATCACATAATAAATTATTAAATTATAATTTAAACTTTTAAACTATAATATTACATTAATAAAATTATCATACGGGAATCATACGTTGGTGTCTAAAATTTTAAATATTCTTTTTGTATGCACTGTTTGAGCCTTTCTTGGGCTTTGTTTTTTCAAAAATAAGTTTTTTGGTTACTTTTAATTTAATTTAAAGTGTAATATTAATTTAAATTTACAGAGTAGTAATTTAGTAAGTTAATATTAATTTAAATTTACATAGTAGTAAGTTAGTAACTATAAAAAAAATTAAAATAAAATATAGCTAATAGAAGTAAATTTAACTATAATTAATTTAATTTACAGCAGTAAAGCTACAACAGTTTTAAGTTTTGATTTAAACATTTTAATTTTTCATTGTGTAATTGGTTGAAATATGCAAAATATTTCAGATGGACAACTCTTCTCAATCTCTTCAATCTGAAATGAGAGGACCTCCAAATACAATTCCTGAGTCAAGTGAAAACTCAATTTCCAGTGCCATAAATGTCAAGAAACCCTTGTTTCAATTTGTCAAGAAGGTCATCCAAAACAAGAGGAAATACAATGGTGGCTCAGAGCAATGGTTATGCAGCCTTTGCAATCATATATTCAATGGCAGCTACACTAGATTTTATCATCATCTATTGTATATTCCAGGTGATGGGGTAAAAATATGCACCTTCCCATTGGAAAATATAATTGAAATGACTAAACTTCACATGGTTGTAATAGGAGGTACTATTATTGTAGAGGCAGAGGAGGACAACTCTTCCATTTTTTAAAAACTGAGAGTTCCTGGTAAAATGGAGTTCTCTCATGAACCAACTAATGACCATGATAAATTTGATTCAATAGGGGGTTCTAGTAACACTGTTTCAAGTAGGAAAGTTGTTGTCATAGAGATGTTCAATACACAATGCAAGGAAGAGGCAAATGATGCAGTGGATGATTTTTTCTTTGCTAATGGAATATCATTTAATGCCACTCATTCTCCTCTCTACAAAGAGATGATAAGGAAATTACTTGTTGCCGGTACATCATTTCAACCCCCTGGTTACAATAAAATGAGGACAACCTTGTTAGATAGAGGGGTCTCAAACATGCAAGCATTGATGGAAGGCCTTATAAAATCATGGGTTGTTTATGGGTGTTCAATTGTCATGGATGGTTGGACAAATATTCAACAAATTCCTTTTTTGAACATCATCATCAACTCTCCAAAAGGGACCTATTTCTTGAGGTCAATTGATTGTTCTGGAAAGATGAAGGATGTAGCTTTTCAGTTTGAGGTATTGAAGGATGAAATCAAAGAGATTGGTTCTACAAATGTTGTTCAGGTTATCACAGATATTGCACCATTTTGTAGGTCTACAGGGTTAATGATTCAAAGAAAATATAAGCATATATTTTGGACTCATTGTGTGCATGCTTTGAATAGTGCACTCAAAGACATTGGAAAAATTTCTTGGATCACCTGCATTATTTTGCATGCATGAGAGGCACAAATGTTCATTTGCAACCACCATGCCTCGCTAGTTATTTATAGGATTTATGCAAAAACAATTCTTGAAACCAACAGATACAAGGTATGCCACCTATTTCATTCTTTTTGACCATATGCTAGAGGTGCAGGAGGCCTTAAAGGCCACTATTATTAGTTCTGAGTGGTATACATGGGGAGAATAAAAAATAGATTAGGGAAA
The DNA here is from genome assembly GCA_010110895.2 of Picea sitchensis. NCBI lineage: Eukaryota > Viridiplantae > Streptophyta > Pinopsida > Pinales > Pinaceae > Picea > Picea sitchensis. The sequence continues at coordinate 16,048 of SNQJ01S0089353.1, forward strand.
GACGGTAAGAAAGATGTTGTTGAATGATGATTGGTGGATTGATGTGAAATACATTGTCTCTTTCACCTCTCCAATAGTGGAGCTAATAAGGTATGCATATTCAGATTCCCCTAGCCTTGGGGAAATATACGAGTCAATTGATAGCATGATCGGAAAGATCAAGTCCATCATGTGTTATAGGGACCCCACTTTGGAGTTCTTTAATGAAATTCAAAAGTTGATAGAAAATAGATGGAACAAGTTGAACACACCTCTTCATATGGATACTTATGTACTTAATCCAAAGTGGTATGTGGAGAGGGAAGGTAGATGTTAGCACAAACATATACAAAGGCAAAAATAACTCAAAGGCATTGTGAACTCTCGATCTGGAAATTGGCGCTATCGAAATTGAGCTCATAGCAGGCCGACCAATTCCTTTGTTTGCACAGGAAACATCCAAGCATAGCATTTCGAGTAGTCCTTTTCAAGATTGAAATACAAGCAAGAAGACAGGTTCAATTTTTCAATGGCGGAGATCCCATGTATAGTTCATATTAACAAATCTTGTGCATTTGAAGCTTCAAAGTCGTGTAAGGATTAATGACCAAATGGAAGCCCTGAAGTGTTGAAGTCCCTAAGTCYTGAAGTGACRAGAGGTTTCCACGTCAACTGGAAGAGAGTCACTTCAGGATAAATTCATGCCCRTGTTAATCCAGAAGAAAGTTACTTTGGGAGAAATTCATGCCCATGTTCAAAATCTCCCAAAGCCCGAAGTGCCAAAGTAATGAGAGGTTGCCACGTCAACCAGAAGAAAGTTACTTTGGGAKAAATTCATGCCCATGTTCAAAATCTCCCGAAGCCYGAAGTGCCAAAGTAACGAGAGGTTTCCACGTCAATCGGAAGAAAGTTACTTTGGGAGAAATTCATGTCCGTGTTGAAAATCTCTTGAAGCCCAAAGTGTCGAAGTCTCGAAGTGACGTCAGGATGCCACGTCGCTTCATGCCCTACCACTCCATGGGTGTTTTCCAACTCAACACATGGCACTTATCTACTGAAGACGCATAGCATTCATCTCAGGCAAAAATGTCACTCTGGGCCCGTACCACTCCAGGAGTTTTTCATTCTTCATAATCCAGAAATCCTGAAGCTCTAAGTGTCGAAGTGTCAAAGACACATGACACTCATCCATCAGTAGTTGTGACAACACAATGACGTCATGCCACCATGTCATATTCTGGAGATTGCCCTCCGGGAGATGTTATGCCTTGGCATTCAAAGCTCCCAAGTGCCAAAATTGGATCCATCTCTAAAACATGGTTAAAAGGATTTTGGAGTTGGCAGACGGATAAATTTTAGTAGGGGCGCTACAAAAGAAAGGCATTCCCATATCATGGTTTTCAACAGATCGACGATCACACTTCATTGTGGGGGACAGAAAGTGCTCAAATGATAAAATATTAGAGTGGTCCTGCAATCGAAACCACGGTATATCTAAAGAGGTACGTGATAGTTGGTGGTGGATTTCGGGGGTCAGAGCAGTGTGGATCCAAACCTCCCTTGGCATCTTCTACAATCACATGCTTATATAGGGTCCAATATGAGAGCAGCATGTGGAAACAAACCAGGCATTAGGCCTCGTCCTGATCCCAAGGAGAAATCAGTTAATGAAAGAAGGACTGGTGGTTGAACAATTGACTACCCCCTTAAATGGAATCATGGAGGGTATGGCCGAGGAGACAAAAAGCTATCAGCCCAAAGTACCATAGAGTGCAATTTTTCCTACAAGCCCATACTGATCAGAGTTTCCTTCTGACAGAAGAAACATGACAGAAAAGAGAAGACACACATCATTGGAAAAGATGCGCCCAAGCAGCAATACATGTCTATTTGTTTATTATAAATACATCTGATAAATGACATAAGAGGCGGGGGTTCAACCCAAGACCGGAGGGAGGTTTTGAGAATTGTTTATGACAGTATATTTTAGTTTGTAATTCGAAGAGTCATGTAGCTGTAAATTGTATGTTATTGAAGATTCATATGATTTGTTTCATCAGATTTGTCTTCTATGTTCTTTGTTCTATTATTCATCTTGTTTGAATGTATTGTTGATTTTAAGGATTAAAATTTTCCTTTGATTAATAGATTCTTGATGCGGTAGAGGATCTGTTGTAAGCTTGCCTATTTATCATTGTTTAATGTTCAAACACATCTAAATTCTCTATGCAGAGAGGATCTCTGCTTAGTGAATATTCGTATTTATGTTATTCTCTTATTCTTCTCTTCATCATTATACAAATCTTTTGTCTGATAGGGAGCTTAAATGCCTTCAATGAGCCGACCGGTTATGAATCCATAGCCCAATGGTCCATCACTGATCTACAATGATATCTGTTGTATTTTCCTTTCTTTAAAGTCTTGTTGATGTTGATACTGAGAGGGGGGTGAATCAATATCAAGTACAATTTAAAACCTTTTTCAACTTATACTTAAACCATTCAATTATATCCAACGGGCAATGAACAATAGTATAAGAGTTACACCAATACACCACAGTACACCATGCACAATATATGAGAAATAATCAATAGTTATTGTTCAAGGGAAGTAATGACTTCCAAAGGTAGCTACATCTTCCAA